>SCLH01002354.1:0-13388 GCA_004367855.1 Oikopleura vanhoeffeni
AATTTTAATATAACCCGGTGATGGCGGGTTCCAGTTATGGAGCGGAAAAAATGCGACTGGACCAGGTGTTACCTATGAAAACGGGCCCTGGGACAGCAACATTTTTGGCCAGTAAGCAAACGCTATGGCCTATAGATTTGGCTATTTGCAATACTGCCCAGTCGGACGGATACATAAAGCAATGGCTTACTGGGGTTGCCAGGGCATGTAATTTATGGTCCGAGAAACAAAGTAAAACCTTCCGTTTCGATTTTACGCAGGTAAATTGGACCTGGCGTTTGGATCGAACGCGTAGTTTAGCCATTTTCGAAGAGCCTGATAGTACATGGGGGATCCCAGAAGGGTCGGCTATGTTACATAATTGGGTAGAAAATGGCCGTTTTTTGGACACGGAATTGGAGGATATGACCATGCGTGTTACGACTGGGGCTACAGGACCCCAATATGATTACGGAATTGTAGGGGTACCTCAAGAAGACGTCGAAAGACGACTTATACAGTATTTTTGCGGCCCGAATAAAAACGCGAAGGTTGAAAACCTAGCAAAACTATTTGACCCAGAAGTTGTAGAACAACTACGGGCCTGTGTAAAACACGGTTTTGAACTGATCTTAGATCTACTGCCAAAACCGTGGTCCCAAACCTTTTTTCGTGGCGGTTACCCTAATTGGACGGCTTTCAAAAACGTTTTAATTGGCCAAGTTGTAAAAACCAAGCGCTCAAAGCCTTGTCTTTTACAACTTAGGGGTATTTTTTCGGACGTAGGCAAAATCACAAACTGTAAAACAGATAGTCTGGTTTTAGCCATAGCTGAAGAGCTTGAGGAGCACTTTCGGACCTATGATAAGGTTACGTACCTATCTGAAAGCCAGCACCTTAAACGTACCTATAAAGGCCAGGAACAATATACTCCCCTCTGGAACCATACTGCAATAATGTTCACAATTTTGAATCTATCAAATAGTGAGTTTTCAAAAATTTTGGGTCGCTTAGCCACCCATTTATCTAAAGAAGTATGTGAACTAGAGGTGAACGATGTTTTAAGTCATAAAACGTTCGTATATGACCTTTTAGATAAACTAAAAGGTGCTACTCTTGCTTTTGACAGAGATGAGTATCGTCAGGCCTTCTTAGAAGGTCCTGAAAATGTCGCTAAGCGCTATAACGATATCATCTCGCATAATATGCGCCTTCATAACAGGTCAATGCCGGCAGGTAAAAACAACGGAATTTCGCGCATAAATTCTGCAACAACTGAATCATTTAATGAGACAGATAATAGCAGTTTTATGTTCAATTTTGCGGATTTAGAATCCGATGATTTCGAAGTTTTAGAAGCCGAATGTGCTTATCTGGCGGCATTTTCCAGAAAAAATGAACCCCGTTTCCAACAGCGACGATCTAAGATCAAAAATGCGTTGGATAAAAGGGGCGGAAATCGACCTCGAACACCTTTTCGCCAATCACGAGGCGCGCCTCGCGGTCAACCGCGGGGTCCACCACGTGGCGGGCGACCAGGAGGCCGAGGCCGATCACGAGGTTATGGAAACGGCCCATACAAGCAAGGAAATCGGCCGATGGCCCGCGGAGGTTACCGAAACGCGGACACTCACCAAGAACACCACGAGGACGACCCCGAGGGATATTACGGAAATGCTGATTTTGATCAGCGAACCCAGGGGCATCAAGGTAAACATTTTGATTCACGCATTTCTCCAAAATCTAACTCACATTTTCAGAATGGGAACCATGAACCAAATCGAACGATACAGGTGCAAGCTGAAAAAAATTATTTTAACTCTGCCCTGTATAAATATAAGGAAATTGCCTATTACAATAAAATATTCGAAAAGCGAGAAAATTGTAGTCCAAAAATTTTAGCAAATATAGCAGGAATTCCGGTGGTTGCGGTAGTAGATACTGGAGCAGATACCAGTTTAATTCACTTAGAATTATTGAAAAAGATACCGGCCTCAGCTTTGGTCTGGGGAAACCCTAACCGAGTGCCAAAAAAGGCTATTTCCTGTACAGGTGGGGCGATAATACTCCATGATAAACCTGTATCTTTTACCCTTAAGTTTCAAGGTTTTAAACTTAAATTCGTAGACGCCATAGTTTTTACAAATAAAAGTGCAAATATTGATCAAATTCTAGTAGGAAATAGTGATCTGGCGGTAAACGAAATCGAGTATAAAATAAAAGGAAATAATACCACGCTAAAACTAAATGGCCAAAACGTTCCGCTTTTTACAAACATGGAAGTTTTAGGATATAACGGATTACAAAAAACGCCAAAAATAACCGGTAAAATAGATTTTAAAAAAGGAGACTATAATGAAATTTTACAAAGGTATAAAAATACAAATAAAGTTCGAGATTGGGTGGTTACCTGTGACGCAAAAACCGGTTTTAAAAACCGGATATCATTTGAAAATTCTCCAAACCCAGAGGATAACTGGTCAAACCAGTTAGAATTCGGGGAAATTTTTGACCATGACAGTTTCGATAGAACCGAGGCTAAAAATAATAAAGGTCAAACAGCAACCGAAGTTTTCCCGAAATGGTTAGATATTTCTAACACCAGTAACCCTAAAATAGACACCAAAGAAGTACTAATGATTTCACACCCAGAGTCAAAACCTTTGTGGCAACGAAAAATGGAATTTTTTTTGGCAAAAGCCAGGGCCACTTATTCAGTAGATCTAGTGAAATTTGACCCCGAAGGGTCGTTTAAAAAACTTAATCGAAAAGAGGATATTGGCCTCGAACAAGAGCTTAGATCCATAATGGAAACCCATAAAAAGGTTTTCCGCATGGACATTGGCACGGTTCCTAACGAGGAATTCCAGGTCAATGGGGAAATATATGGAGAGCTCTGTACGAATACGTGCAGAAATTATTATGCCTCCATGAATCCCCAGACGCTAGATGCTCTTCGGGCTAAGCTGGATCTAGAAGTAGCCCTAGGGGTTCTAGAACCGGCTAACCAGAGCATTGTTAAAAACATATTACCTATTTTCGCCGTTGGTAAAAAAGGCGAGGATGGTAATATCGTTTTAAACAGTTCCTCGGTCAGAATCGTGGCAAATTGCGCCACAAGTGTTAATGGGGCAACGGTATACAAGGCCCGCCAAGCGGACGATATACCGGAAGTTATTAGGACAGTAACCCCTTATACAAAAGACGGGTATGTCATTGTACTAGACTTAACCCAGTCTTTTTACTCTTTCCAACTGGCCCCGCATTTAAGACCGTATTTCGTGGTACAGCACCCGGACTACGGCCTTTTTCAATACACAAAAATGCCTCAGGGCTGGATACAATCACCTTCCCAGTTAAGGTGTTTCCTTCAGCAGATTCTGTGGAAACATCGCCATAATGTACGTAGATACATGGACGATATTATTATTTTTGGAAAAACTAGGGAAGAGCTGGTTAGGACATTTTCTGGAGTACTTGCTACTTTAGAGTACCATGACTTAAGGGTCAATGGAAAAAAAGTGACAGCTTTAGGGACCTCTTACAGTATTTTAGGGAGAAGGATCGAAAATGGTAGAATTTTCGCCTCTCCACATATTATAACTAATTTAAATAAATTAAAAACGGAAAGTCTCGTTACCGTTAAAAATCTTCGAGGTGCAATAGGCCTAATGTCTTTCATATCAGAATTCTGCCCTTTCTCAGCTATGGTTTTAGACCCTATTCGAAAAATAGCTGTGGGCAGTAGTAGCGACAAAGTAATTTGGACCGAACAATCTAAAAAAGATTTTAAAAAGGCAATTGAAGTACAAAATGAATTGATGGCTAAAAGCCCTATTCGAGACGACTTAGATTTGACCTTATCGGTTGACACAAGTTATGCAGGAACCGGAGCAGTTCTATACCAATTCGATCCAGTCGAAAATAAGCGTTTATTTAATGGTTTTTTTTCAAAAAAACGGACGCTGGGTATGAACAAAACCCTCCCTGGTTCCTGCATAATAGAGCTGCAAGGAATATGTGCAGCCATGCTATATTTTCTGCCCCATATTAACAATTCGGCCCACAGGGTCACGGTCCGAACAGATAGTAAATCTACGGTCATGTTATACGAGCGTATGCGCAGAGAAGGAATCCCATCGGATACGAATTTAAAAATAAATTCCCTCTTCGCGCAGATGCTCGTACAAAATTTCCGTATGATACATGTAGCAGGAAAGGACATCCCGGAAATAGATTTTATGTCAAGACATTTACCGTTTCTAAAAGAGAGCATAGGGCAGCCAGAATGTGATCGAAATTGTCCAGTCTGTCAGGCGGTTGATTTAGAACCAAATACAGGTGCTTTCTTTAATCACGTAGCCAGCATTTCGGACGAAATTGACGTACAGCTGGACAGGGCCGACCCGGACTTTCAAGAGACAGTTTCGTTCAATCAGCTGCTATCCTTTTTTTCAGATATTGAAGGTGATCTGTCAGACTTCGAATCTGAAAATACGGAGTTCAGACGAGCAGATGGCTCAGTTACTTTCGGGCCAAAAAACAGGTTGGGGGCATATGGGCCTAAGGCCAACCCTTTAAAATTTTGTTTCGCGAAAATAACACCTGAAAAAATAAACCTTCGAGCTTTTTCTAAAATAGATCAAAATCTCGCCCAATTAAGGCAGGATTTTGGTCTTATTCGAGATTGGCAAAGTGCCGATAATCTTTACAGACAAGCCAGGGTCCTAATTCTAGAAAAACAAAGGGGGGTCGTTATAGACCCAGCCCGACCAAAAAAGTTCCCAGCTTTAAGTACAATGTTTCGTACCCGATTTGTGGATGATCAAGGGGTCATTTGTCTAAAAAAAATGGATAAAGTATCCGATATTGAACGAGATATCGTAGATCTCCCACAGAAACGGGCACGGGACATCGCACAAGCGGCACATAATAGTTTGGGACACACTAGCATAAATCAATTATGCCAAGTTTCTGAACGGTTTTTTAGAGTTATAGGTTTAAAATTAGCAATTGCAGCAAAAGTAAATTCTTGCCAAGGATGCCTTATGATAAAACAGGATCCAAAAATATTTAAGCCAATGAAAGAAATTAAAATACCTAACGCTATTGGTGAAGTAGTTCTAATTGATGAACTACACCATTTTCAACCACCGAAAAAGGGAGATAAAAACTTTTCGGGAAAATGGCGATGGCTTTTCGCGACAGAAAGCATTTCCCGGTTTTCAAAATTATATGTTATCCCGGGAGATAGCATGACTACGGCAAAATTATTAAAATTATGCGCACGCATTCGAGAAGACTTTTGTGAACGTCTACTAGACACCACAGAAGTGATTTTTCGCTGCGATAACGCATCCCCACATGCAGGGGCCGCCGACCATGAAGCATTAAAAAAATTAGGCGTGAGTCTCTACATGCACCCAAAAACTAGCGCAAGTAAAAACGCTATACCCGAATTGGATGGTAGATGTAGCAAAATTAACAAATATATAAAATTATTTATGGCCGAACCGGGAGCGGATAGAGAATCTGTTGCCCGAAAAGCGGCAAAAAAATATAACCACTTACGTGGTGCGGAAGGATGGACACCGTCAGAAATTTTTTTCTCCACGCTTCAGTTAGAAAACCAACCCTTTTTGTTACCAATTGATCGTTTAATTTCTAAAATAAAATTAGCCCGAGCAAAATCCCGGGAGTGTAAGGATAAACTAGCCTTGAGCAAGGTACATAGGGATCCCCTTTTAATAGTACCTTACGAGAATGGGCTTAAATACGGTTTGCCGGGAACATCCCCTTTAAAATTGGGAGATGTAATAACAATCGACAAAACTTTTGATAAAAACGACAGAAATATTTTTTTCAAAATAGTCGCATCAGATAGATTTCAAAAAGGGATAGATTGGGATTCCCAATTAATACACACGATTAAACTAGGCGTTAGAACACACAAAAATTACATCTGGCATTTTACTGCCATTTCCCGTATAACGGACGGTTCCCAAGGATATCACCGTGTAAACACCCCTAACATAAAATTACCAGTTAAACTAACAAAACATTATTTAATCAGGGAAGTGGGAAATGAACTGATAGAAACTATCCCAGGGGAAATTATACAGGCCAAAACCCAAGTTATCCCACCATCAACATTAAACAATTCAATAGATAGTGGGATTGGCTCTGTACCACCACCATCAGTTAACCCTCTTTCAGTCGCACCACCCTCAGTCCTACCGGAAATACCAGAAAATCAATCATTTAATGATGATACTCTGGTACCAACACAATTAAGTATTAACGACTCAGTCGGCGCTTTAACCGAGGGGGACCTGGAAGAAACTTTTGAAAAAACGGGAGCTAAAAATCCCGGTTTCCCAGAAACGGGAACTAAAGTTCAAAGTATCCCTGAAAATGAGATAAAAAATCCCGTTAATTTAAATATAGAAAATAAGGGATATGAGTCACCAGAAACCCTGGAAAGGGACTATGTGTTAAAACCGCAAGATAAAACGTATCTAAGCGACGGGACTTGGGGACAATTACAAAATTTCCCGGGAATTCGGTCAAATGAGGAAGACGAATTCCACGCGGAATTTGGGGAAGAATTTCGTAAAAGAGCCGAACACAGGGCTAAATTGACAAGATTCCAAGAATCAACCCCTTTACCCACCAGAAACCAAGGTTTTTCACCAACACCCCCTGAAAATAAACCTTGTACCCAACGGGAAATTGACCGACGCCACAGTAAGCTACGCGTTAAAAAACGACTAGATTACAGTGAGAAAAATCTACAGCGTCAAAATAACGGTCAAAAATAAAATAAAAAGATATAAATAAAAAATTAAATAAAATTAAAATAAACTGTACATAATATAAAAGAATTTTTAACTTTGCTAGGCAATTTTATTTTTTGTTTTACAAAAAAGGAAAATTTAAGGTTACAAGGTTTTATAAAAAATCCCAGAACGCCAGCAAAAATCTTCAGAATTCAAGATGAGAAATAACCTACTGATGTTCTGGTTAAACCAGAGTCATTCAGTGGGTTAATAATCACCTTGACTCCTGAAGTCGAATCGTTTAACGACTCAACCGGGTTATCTTCTTCAAGGGTTTTAGTAGGTTTTTTAAAAACCTCAACAGCCCTAGTAAAACTAGGAACTGGCAGAGTGATAGGGTCTTGGACCCCCAACTCACTAAAACCAACCGATAAAGAAGAGAATCCGGCAATTTTTTGCCCAGACGATCCAGGGGGCAAAGAATTTACAGCGACCTCTTGATCATCCGGAGAGTCGGAACTTGTAGCATTTTGAGTCTGCATCGGACACATAACGAATGGATCCTCACCCTCAATATCACCTAAAAATATTGAGTGAGTTAAAAAGTTACATAAAGTTCGTGTTATAACAAATTTATTTATATCAAAAATTATTACATTTACTCAAAATTATTAAAATTTTTTTTCGGAACACTAGTATAAAAATAATTAAAATTTTGTACCTTTTTCCAATGTACAAAGAACCTGCCAATCGGCAACAATCTCTTTCAACTCGGCGGTAATCATTGCCATCTTTTGGTTACACTTTTCGGCATCCCGAGCTTTGACTTGAGGAACCAAAAGAGGCCGAGGAAAGTGTTGGAACACAGGACGATCAGGCACGTCATAATTGAGGACGAAATGGTCATTTGTTCTGCACTAAAAATATTGCTCGGTAAATTTAAAAAGGGAAATCTAATCCAACAAAATTTTTACTGAAAATATTTTTTAATAAAATTTTTTCTCATCGAATTTTCGATTATACTCAACCATTTAAATGTAAAAATACATAAAAACAAAAATTTATAAAACAAACAATGATTTGTGATATTTTACCGGCAAAATATTTTGAAATTTTTTCGCTCTTCTAGAATTAAAAATAAAAAAGAAATTTTTTAATTTTTTTTCTAAAAATTTTTTTTCTTTCTCTAAAAATTTTTTNATTCTGCATCGGACACATAACGAATGGATCCTCACCCTCAATATCACCTAAAAATATTGAGTGAGTTAAAAAGTTACATAAAGTTCGTGTTATAACAAATTTATTTATATCAAAAATTATTACATTTACTCAAAATTATTAAAATTTTTTTTCGGAACACTAGTATAAAAATAATTAAAATTTTGTACCTTTTTCCAATGTACAAAGAACCTGCCAATCGGCAACAATCTCTTTCAACTCGGCGGTAATCATTGCCATCTTTTGGTTACACTTTTCGGCATCCCGAGCTTTGACTTGAGGAACCAAAAGAGGCCGAGGAAAGTGTTGGAACACAGGACGATCAGGCACGTCATAATTGAGGACGAAATGGTCATTTGTTCTGCACTAAAAATATTGCTCGGTAAATTTAAAAAGGGAAATCTAATCCAACAAAATTTTTACTGAAAATATTTTTTAATAAAATTTTTTCTCATCGAATTTTCGATTATACTCAACCATTTAAATGTAAAAATACATAAAAACAAAAATTTATAAAACAAACAATGATTTGTGATATTTTACCGGCAAAATATTTTGAAATTTTTTCGCTCTTCTAGAATTAAAAATAAAAAAGAAATTTTTTAATTTTTTTTCTAAAAATTTTTTTTCTTTCTCTAAAAATTTTTTTATATAAAAATTACCTTCTCATGTCGATATTGACGCACACCTGCTTCTTTACGCTGCTTTTTGGTTACAGTCGTTGAAATTACGTCGGAAAATCTTGAGCCATTTCGGGACTTATTGCGATTGAATCGGGGTTCTTCACCATAGACCTTAATCTCATCCAATAGGGCGGAAACGGGAACATTATGACCATCCCGTAAGTTCAAAAGCAACCGACGAACAGTAATAACCAACGTATTCTGAATGCTCTTTTTCGCGGACCATAGGCACGCAAGCCGAATATGATTCGCCCGGTCAACCGGGTCTTTACCTAACTGATTGGCCATACGATGGACTTGCAAAAAATGCACCAGATTAACATAAGCCTCCTTGGCATAAGTTATCTCATCGATATGAGCAATCAGTTTCAATTGAGACCCGGCGTCCCGAGCACCTAATACCTCACGACCACATTCTATTGCTTGCTCAGCCAGAGCACAAAGAGGTTTGTTCAAATCAAACCCAGAAAAAGCATTATGTCCAAAAAGTTTCATTTTTTAATTTAGTTTTGACTAAAAATATTATTATAAATTTTTCCTTCACAAGAAGCTTAAAAATTGCTAAAAATAATCTTCTACAACCATCTCCCGCTTACCTTAAAAACTAAACGCTAGAAATTTTCTTGAATAAAAATATCTTCGAAAACTTTATTATAAATACTCGCGAACCACGTGATTTAAATATTAAATTTTATTTACAAAATATCAATTTTCAGAATTTGTTCAGATAGGAGTTGGCCCAATAAAAGGAAAAAAGAACTATATACAAACGTAATTACGTAATAGTTTCTACAAAACCTACACAAAAATGAACGTCGATCCGACGGTTGGCAGCTAGACAATATCTGGCCAATTTTTTTTTTTTTCAAATCAAACTCGAAATATACAATCTTTGTCAAAAAAGTTTAAATTCTAAACAAAAAATGAATACAATAAACTAGTCCCAAAAAGACTCAGTGATGAGCTCCTTACACCTCTCTAAGGAACATAGTTCATAAGAAAAATATTTACCTCTTTGGAACTCTATTTAGGAAATATTTTTCATTGTTTAAAAACATTTTTTGGAAAAAATAAATCTTATTTTGAAACAAAATAATCCGTAATGTCCGGTTTTAGCAAAATTTTTTTCAAAAAATCAAACTCGAAACATGGGTTTTTTCTCGAAAAAATTATTTCCCTGACCAAAATGTTACAAATGAACCAGTCTCGAAAAGACTCAGTGATGAGCTCCTTACACCTCTCTAAGAGACATAGTTCACAGGAAAAAATAATTACATTTTTGGAGCTCTATTTAGTAAAATTTTTTCCCAAAAAAACATTTTTGGCCAAGAAACAAGTTTTCAGGTCAAAATATTATGTAATGACGGTTTTCACATTACTATTTTGCCAACTTTTTACATTATATAAGCAGACACGACCGGAAGTATCAAATAAGCTTTTATAAGGACAGCTTTTTTACAGAAATTTTGACACGTCGAACTGATGACGATCAGTTGAAATTTCATAAAATTCGTCGATCAATTCTGCAGTTTGCGTTTCCCCGAGTAGCAGATGCAATCCATTAACAGGACAATAAGGTCCTTAATACATTTTTAATAAAAACTATTATCATTAGAAAATGTTTTTTCATTAAAAATAATTTTTTACAATAACAATTAAATTTTATGAAAAAATCTCGAAATTTATTGGCCAACTGGGGTAGCTTAGCGGCGAAAGCAAACCTTCGTATAGGTTAGACTCGGGTTCAAATCCCGACCCTAGCAGTAATTTTTTCGAGTATATTTTTCATAAAATAAAAAAGTATTTACTTTAAATAGGATTTTTTGTAAAAACTTACGAGTTATAAATAACTTTGTCATGCAAAAGGTGACATCATAATACACATGGTCGACTCGATAAATGATTTTCCGGCACGCAAGATCAAGGAGATAGTACAGGCCAAACTGGCCTGTAAATTGAGTATCGGTAAGAGGGCTGACAAGCCCTGTCAGTAGCTCATATAAAAAACCACTGTGCTTATAAAGCCCTAGTCTCCATTCAGCACCGGAAACAACGGGGAAATCTTTATAACAGGACGCCCCAGCAGCAAGGACGTCCAGTATCAGAGAAATACAGGCCATCAGCTGATATCCCACAGATAGCTTGAGGCTGATGGTCGAACCTATAAAATTTATTTAATAAATAATAGGTACAATTTCGAAAACAAAAATTGTTTTCGCTGCCCGACAATTTTTATATGTTTTTCAAAAAAACAATCCTTTTGGTTGAATAATCAAGGGGCGCAAAACGCTAACCTATTTTTTTCTCGCAAAATAGCAAATTATTTCTAGTAAATCATTCACATTCAAAATGTTTAACTTTTTGAGAGGACCATTTTTATGGCAAAACATATCGTGGCTTGGAATTTTATTCCAGGCATACTACTCCTTTTTCGGTGATAAACGACTCTACGAGGTTTTCCTAGAAGATCTTAGAGTAGTCGCTCTGGTTATAACTTTAATCGGTATGATTTTCTTAATATTAAATATTACGGAAATCATATACGCAAGAAAAACCAATATTTTAATTAGCCAAATAAGCGATGATTTTGCCGTAAAACTGGAACTAACCCTGAGTGGAGTTAAAGACTTACTAGAGAAAGATTTGTTACAAAAAAGAGATTTTGAAAACAGCGATTTTAGCGACTCTGACGATTCAATATCCCAGGAATTTAACCCAAAACTTAGTTGCCGGGCAGTCGAGGAAATATTAAAAACTTTCCATAGAATTTTACTACAGGGAGAGCTAGATTTATCAGACGCAATTAATCAACTAGCTCATAAAGACCCTATTTCCAATCGCGTCAAAGGAATTTTTTATAAAAGTTTAACTCTTATAATTCTAATTTATCGCGAAAAATTGCTTGCGGAATGCACTGGCCAATTCTCTCATTACGCAAATATAGAAAATGACCAAAATGGTACCTTTTCGGCAGGGGCCAGTGGCAACCGAACAAGCAATATTCCTGGAAAAGCCCACGAAAATGGCCCATTAAGAGCAGCTAGTGCTATTTCAAGGAATTTAATTCTAAGTTATTATAATAAAATGTTACCAAATGAAAATTCAAAATTCGAATTTAAAAATTTGGTCGTAAAAACCACGGATAATTTTACCTATACGTTCATTTCTTACCACGCAATAATGTCAGAATTTAAAAATCCTGCGTCCCAAGATCCAAAAATTAAATCATTTTTTGGCGTCCTTTTAAAAACACGTTTAGAAGTAGCACGTTTAACGGCACGCCTAACCGAGGATTATGAGCTAAAAATATGCAACGGTAGCTTTCCGTTACAACACAACGTCGGAGGCGAATCCTATATATGGACAAAGGATGAACCTTATGAAATATTTTTTCAAAATTTCCAAAAATCAAAAATTTCATCAATAAACCCGGATTTAGGCCCATTTGCTGTAGCCTCAAATATACTACAAGACAATGTTTCCTCCCCTTTTCAAACGACGTTAGATAAAGATTTAATAAATCTATACGCTACTATGCCCGCAAAATCACTACCAACATTTCGGGATTGGAAAAAATAAAATTTTTTGCAATAAAATTAAAATTTTACTTATCACGATAAATGACCATAATTTTTTCGGAGGGCTTTTCAAAACTTTTGTAGCGGGCCACCTAAAAATATAAAAAGCTTTGAAAAACCCCGTTTGCCCGCGTTTTTATTTTTTTAAAAAATAAAACGAATTATGAACCACTTTTTCATGAAAATAAAATAATTAATTTTTTACAAAAATAAAAAATATAATAATAAGAACAAACCTTCTAAAGCAGTAGCAACCACAAACGGCTTCACTTGGCCAGCCAGGTTGAACAACCGATTGACACCTTTGACCAGCGCCAAAACGTCATTTTCGGGATCTTTGAACATCTCAACGTCTGCAAAATCGAGCATAACCAGACGGAGATCACCCCTCACTGGCATTTTTTGTTTCCACCGGAAATCAGCCAAAATACCGTCATCTTCTGGGAATTTCTTGTAAGCCAGGATATCCATGCCACGCGCTAGGACCATTTTTACTGCAGCTATCGCAGGTACACCATTGCTAAAAATATTTTTCATTAAAATTATAAAAAAGCAACTTTTAACAAAAAATAAATAAAAACCGGTAAAACTAATAAGGTTAAAAATTATTTTGAGAAAAAAATAACCGGTAAATTAACAGGACAGCTGTAACTTAGAACTCGATAAACTTACCAGTTTACATTTTCCAACGAGTATTGACAAGAAGGGCAAAAATGTTCTGGAGGTGCCTCATAACTGCTAGGTAAATCCTCAACTATAACCGCATTGATGACCGCGGCAAAAACGTGCCCACAGTACACGTTTTTATCAGGAACTTGAAAATTTGGAGGATTGTCACATGGTAGGCCACCTGGCATGAACGGGGCAATAGAAAGTAAATCCTTGGAAAATTTTTTATAAAAACCTTTTTTAAGAGACTTTTTCAAAAAGAATCATGTGACACAAAATAAAAATAAATATTTAAAAACCAAGCTAAGCTTTCAAAAACACGGTTTGTAACCGGTTTAAAAAACGGTTTATAACCATTTTTATAAAAATTACGATTTTTAAAAAATAAAAATTAAATATTTAAAAACCAAGCTAAGCTTACAAAAACACGGTTTGTAACCGGTTTAAAAAAAAAACGGTTTATAACCATTTTTTATAAAAAT
>SCLH01002354.1:26654-40195 GCA_004367855.1 Oikopleura vanhoeffeni
CATCGTCATTTATGACTCATTTTATTATATCTCTGAGAAATAATAATATGAGTCAATCTGTGACTTTAATTGAAAGTGTCGCCACCGGGACACCTACGCCATAATCGGGGTATTTACCAAATTTACGTTTCTGTCAAACAGAAGTAAAAAGTGGAAAATACCACCGGTGAGAAATTAAATACATTTTAAATAGAGATTTTATTTAACAAATATTTTAGGGTTATTTTTACCTTTAGAAAGTTAGAAGACAGAGAAAAACCCGCTCACCAGACATCCCGCAGCTTGCCCATTTCCAGGACTGGACTTCCGGTGTTTTGCTTAGCGACACACTGCCGGAACTGGATTTGACCCTGCCTGCCGGAACAAAACCTCTCTGCATCTGCGACGCCTGCTGGACCTTAATTGGTAATTTGATTAATCAATTAGCGGAAAGTATTTTACAATCTGTGCACCATTTTATTTATCCTCAAGTTCAGTTCCGCCCCCTTTTATTTTAGAAATAAAAACGGAAACTCTAACTCGAGTCTTAGACTCAAAACGGAGTTTTAGGTAAAATCTCCCGATCACGTGGCCTAAGTTTGAGACGAGTAATACGCGCCAATCTAGAATTCGCGCGACTTTACGCGCATCAAAAGACCGGTGATTAGTACCTAAAACTCCCCACGTGCCTCAGATTACTTCAGCAGAGTTTAACCGCAAGTTATTACGGCTCAGAATCAGCATTACTTTCTTGAGCCTTGCCTTATCACAAATAACCTTCTTGATAGTCTCCAGGAAACCCCTGAGGACTACAGATAGGCTAGTCGAACTTACACTACGGACGTGGAGTCTGAAGTTTCTGTATTTAATACAGTAGAACCTCGCTTCCAAAGACGTAAGTTCGGTCAGATTTATTTGTGACTAAGTTTTAAAAACCAAGCCACTCTTTTTGTTATAAAACAATTAAAAAACGCGTTTTTTAGAAAAACTAAGAAATAGATTCCTTTTTTACAAAAAGTGAATAAAAACCGTTTTATCAGAAAAATAAAATATTTGATTTAATCAAATATTTTTTTTATTTATTTTAGCATAAGACTTCACAAAGCAGCAAAATTCATTTTTTCTAAATTTTTGTTTTACAAAAAGACACTTTGTTCCATTTTTTACTCAATTTTTTAACTCCACACAACTAGAATACCGTATATATTTTATATATAAAATTTTAATATAACCCGGTGATGGCGGGTTCCAGTTATGGAGCGGAAAAAATGCGCCTGGACCAGGTGTTACCGATGAAAACGGGCCCTGGGACAGCAACATTTTTGGCCAGTAAGCAAACGCTATGGCCTATAGATTTGGCAATTTGCAATACTGCACAGTCGGACGGATACATAAAACAATGGCTAGCTGGGGTTGCCAGGGCTTGTAATTTATGGTCCGAGAAACAAAGCAAAAACTTCCGTTTCGATTTTACGCAAGTAAATTGGACTTGGCGATTAGATCGAACGCGTAGTTTAGCCATTTTTGAGGAACCAGATAGTACATGGGGGATTCCTGAGGGATCAGCTATGTTACATAATTGGGTCCTAAATGGCCGCTTTTTAGACACGGAGTTGGAAGATATGACCATGCGTGTTACGACTGCTGTGACGGGACCCCAATATGATTATGGAATTATAGGGGTACCCCAAGACGAAGTTGAACGACGTCTTATACAGTATTTTTGCGGCCCAAATAAAAATGCCAAGGTTGAAAACCTACAAAAATTATTTGACCCGGAAGTTGTAGAACAACTACGGGCCTGTGTGAAACACGGTTTTGAATTGATCCTAGATCTCCTACCAAAACCGTGGTCACAAACCTTTTTTCGTGGCGGTTACCCTAATTGGACGTCTTTTAAAAACGTTTTAATTGGCCAAGTTGTAAAAACCAAGCGCTCAAAGCCTTGCCTTTTACAACTAAGGGGTATTTTTTCAGACGTAGGCAAAATCACTAACTGTAAAACAGATAGCCTGGTTTTGGCCATAGCGGAGGAGCTCGAGGAGCACTTTCGAACCTACGAAAAGGTTACATACCTATCTGAAAGCCAGCACCTTAAACGCACCTATAAGGGCCAGGAACAATATACACCCCTCTGGAACCATACAGCAATAATGTTCACAATCTTAAATCTATCCAATAGTGAGTTTGCGAAAATATTGGGCCGCTTAGCGACTCATTTATCTAAAGAAGTATGTGAACTAGATGTAAATGATGTTTTAGGTCATAAAACATTTGTATATGACCTTTTAGATAAGCAAAAAGGTGCCACCCTTGCGTTTGACCGCGACGAATATCGTCAGGCTTTTTTAGAAGGCCCTGAAAATGTCGCTAAGCGATATAACGATATTATTTCAAATAATATGCGCCTCCATAACAGGTCAATGCCGGCAGGTAAAAACAACGGAATCTCGCGCATAAACTCTGCAACAACTGAATCATTTAATGAGGCAGATGATAGCAGTTTTATGTTTAATTTTGCGGATTTAGAATCCGATGATTTCGAGGTTTTAGAAGCCGAATGTGCTTACCTAGCGGCATTTTCCAGAAAAAACGAACCCCGTTTCCAACAGCGACGATCTAAGATCAAAAATGCTTTAGACAAACGGGGCGGAAATCGACCACGTACACCTTTTCGCCAATCACGAGGCCAGCCTCGCGGTCAACCGCGTGGTCCGCCACGTGGGGGGCGATCAGGAGGCCGAGGCCGAGCAAGAGGTTATGGAAACGGCCCATATAAGGCTGGAAATCGGCCGGTGGCCCGAGGAGGCTACCGAAACGCGGATACTAACCAAGAACACCACGAAGACGACCCCAAGGATATTATGGAAATGCCGATTTTGATCAGCGAACCCAGGGGTATCAAGGTAAACATTTTGATCAACAATTTTCTCCAGAATCTAACTTACATTTTCAGAATGGGTACCATGAAGCGCAACGAACGATACAGGTGCAAGCTGAAACAAAAAATTTTAACTCTGCCCTGTATAAATATAAAGAAATAGCGTACTACAATAAAATTTTTGAAAAAAGAGAAAATTGTAGTCCTAAAATTTTAGCAAACATAGCAGGAATTCCGGTCATTGCAGTAGTAGACACTGGGGCTGATACCAGTTTAATTCACCTGGAATTATTAAAAAAAATACCAGCCTCAGCTTTAGTTTGGGAGAACCCGAATCGGGTACCTAAAAAAGCAATCTCATGTACAGGGGGATCAATAATTCTTCATGATAAACCTGTATCGTTTACCCTCAAATTTCAAAGTTTCAAACTTAAATTTGTCGACGCAATAGTTTTTACGAATAAGAGCGCAAATATCGACCAAATTTTAGTAGGAAACAGTGATCTGGCGGTAAACGAGATCGAGTACAAAATCAAAGGTAATCAGACCTCTTTAAAGCTAAATGGCCAAAACGTTCCACTATTTACAAATATGGAAGTTTTAGGATATAACGGTATACAAAAGATACCTAAAATAACCGGTAAAATAGAATTAAAAAAAGGTGACTATCACGACATTTTACATCGGTACAAAAATACAAACACAGAACGTGATTGGGTAATTACCTGTGACGCAAAAACCGGTTTCAAAAACCGGGTATCCATTGAAAATTTACCGACCTCCGATGATAACTGGTCAAACCGGTTAGAATTCGGCGAAATTTTCGACCATGATAGTTTTGACCAAACGGAGGCTAAAAATAATAAAGGTCAAACGGCGGCCGAAGTTTTCCCTAAATGGCTAGACATTTTTAACACCACAAATCCTAAAATTAACACCAAAGAGGTGCTTATGATTTCACACCCAGAGTCCAAGCCTCTGTGGCAGCGAAAAATGGAATTTTTTCTGGCAAGAGCCAGGGCCACTTTTTCGTTAGATTTAGCAAAATTTGACCCAGAAGGGTCATTTAAGAAATTAAACAGAAAAGGCGATATCGGCCTAGAGCAAGAACTCAGGTCTATAATGGAAACGCATAAAAAAGTTTTCCGAATGGACATTGGCACGGTTCCGAACGAGGAATTTCAGGTCAACGGAGAGATTTATGGGGAGCTCTGCACAAATACATGTAGAAATTATTATGCCTCCATGAATCCTCAGACACTAGATGCTCTCAGGGCAAAACTGGATCTAGAAGTAGCCCTAGGGGTACTAGAACCAGCTAACCAGAGCATCGTTAAAAATATATTACCAATCTTCGCCGTGGGGAAAAAAGGCGAAGATGGTAATATCGTTTTAAACAGTTCCTCGGTCAGAATCGTGGCAAATTGCGCCACAAGTGTTAACGGGGCAACGGTATATAAAGCCCGCCAAGCGGACGATATACCGGAAGTAATTAGGACGGTGACCCCATATACAAAAGACGGTTACGTCATAGTTTTAGACTTGACCCAGTCATTTTACTCATTTCAATTAGCCCCGCATTTACGTCCTTATTTCGTGGTACAGCACCCGGATTACGGCCTTTTCCAATATACGAAAATGCCTCAGGGCTGGATACAGTCACCCTCTCAGTTAAGATGTTTCCTACAACAAATTTTGTGGAAACACCGCCATAATGTGCGCCGATATATGGATGATATCATCATTTTTGGAAAAACTCGGGAGGAACTGGTTAGGTCGTTTTCCGGGGTTTTAGCTACGTTAGAATACCATGATTTAAGAGTAAATGGTAAAAAAGTAACAGCCTTAGGGACCTCATACAGTATTTTAGGCCGAAGGATCGAAAACGGGAGAATTTTCGCTTCTCCCCATATTATTACAAATTTAAATAAATTAACAACGGACGGCCTTATTACCGTTAAAAATCTCCGAGGTGCTATAGGACTGATGTCTTTTATATCAGAATTCTGCCCATTCTCAGCTATGGTCTTAGACCCTATTAGAAAACTAGCTGTGGGTAGTAGTAGCGATAAGGTCATTTGGTCCGAGGAATCAAAAAACGATTTCAAAAAAGCCATCAAAGTCCAAAATGAACTAATGGCTAAAAGCCCAATTCGTGATGACCTTGATTTAATCCTGTCAGTCGATACAAGTTATGCAGGAACGGGAGCCGTTCTTTACCAATTCGACCCAGTCGAAAATAAGCGTTTATTTAATGGTTTCTTTTCAAAAAAAAGAACGCTTGGAATGAACAAAACCCTCCCAGGTTCCTGCATAATAGAGCTACAAGGCATCTGTGCAGCTATGCTTTACTTTCTGCCTCACATAAATAATAGTGCCCACAGGGTTACAGTGAGAACGGACAGTAAATCAACGGTTATGTTGTACGAGCGAATGCGTCGAGAAGGTATCCCATCGGATACGAATTTAAAAATAAATTCGCTTTTCGCGCAAATGCTCGTACAAAATTTCCGTATGATACATGTAGCGGGAAAGGATATCCCGGAAATTGATTTTATGTCCCGACATTTACCTTTTTTAAAAGAAGATAAAGGACAGCAGGAATGCGATAGAAACTGTCCAGTTTGTCAGGCGGTCGATTTAGAGCCAGATGCATCGGCCTTTTTTAACCATGTGGCCAATATTTCGGCCGATATCGACCAACAGCTGGACCGGGCCGACCCAGATTTCCAAGAAACAGTGTCTGTTGCGCAGCTGTTATCGTTTTTCGCCGATATTGAAGGCGACTTGTCAGATTTTGAATCTGAAAAAACGGAGTTTAGAAGGACAGATGGCACAGTTACTTTCGGACCAAAAAATAGGCTCGGGGTCTATGGGCCTAAGGCCAATCCTTTAAAATTTTGTTTTACAAAGATTACCCCAGAAAGATTTAATCTTCGAGCTTTTTCCAAAGTAGACCATAATCTCGCCCAATTGAGGCAAGATTTTGGCCTCATCAGAGACTGGCAAAGTGCGGATAATTTATATCGCCAGGCCAGGGTTCTGATTTTAGAAAAACAAAGAGGGGTCGTTATTGACCCAGCCCGACCAAAAAAATATCCCGCTTTAAGTACAATGTTCCGCACCCGTTTTGTAGATGATCAAGGAGTCATCTGCCTAAAAAAAATGGATAAAGTATCCGATGTAGAACGAGATATAGTCGATCTCCCACAAAAAAGGGCACGGGACATTGCACAAGCGGCACACAATAGTTTAGGGCATACTAGCATAAACCAATTATGCCAAGTATCCGAACGTTTTTTTAAAGTAACGGGACTTAAATTAGCAATCGCGGCAAAAGTAAATTCGTGTCAAGGATGTCTTATGATTAAACAAGACCCAAAAATATTTAAGCCAATGAAAGAAATAAAAATACCAAACGCCATAGGTGAAGTAGTTTTGATAGATGAACTACATCATTTCCAAACGCCGAAAAAGGGGGACAAAAATTTTTCGGGAAAATGGCGATGGCTTTTCGCAACCGAAAGTATCTCCCGGTTTTCAAAATTATACGTTATCCCGGGAGATAGCATGACTACGGCTAAATTATTAAAATTATGCGCACGAATTCGAGAGGATTTTTGTGAACGTCTACTAGACACCACAGAAGTAGTTTTTCGCTGTGATAATGCATCCCCACATGCAGGAGCAGCGGATCACGAGGTTTTAAAAAAATTAGGGGTGAGTCTTTACATGCACCCTAAGACTAGCGCGAGCAAAAATGCTATACCCGAACTTGACGGTAGATGTAGCAAAATAAATAAATATATTAAACTATTTATGGCCGAGCCAGGGGCCGACCGTGAATCTGTTGCCCGAAAAGCGGCAAAAAAATATAACCACTTACGCGGCGCGGAAGGATGGACCCCATCGGAAATATTTTTCTCGACACTTCAGCTAGAAAACCAACCCTTTTTATTGCCAATCGATCGATTAATATCTAAAATTAAGTTAGCCCGGGCAAAATCCCGGGAGTGCAAAGATAAACTAGCGCTCAGTAAAGAGCACAGGGATCCCCTTATCATAGTACCGTACGAAAACGGGTTACAGTATGGGCTACCGGGAACATCCCCCTTAAAAATGGGAGATGTAATTACTATCGACAAAAATTTCGATAAAAATGACCGAAATATATTTTTTAAAGTTGTCCCATCAGATAGGTTTCAAAAAGGTATTGACTGGGATTCCCAACTGATACACACAATTAAATTGGGTGTTAGAACCCATAAAAACTATATTTGGCATTTTACGGCCATTTCCCGCATAACAGACGGATCAAAAGAATATAACCGTCTAAATATACCTAACATAAAATTACCGGTAAAATTAACAAAACATTATTTAATTCGGGAAGTGGGAAATGAGCTTATAGAAACAATCCCGGATAATACCTCAGCTGAAAACCAAGCTGAATTCCCGACAGTCCCAAATACATCAATAGATAGCGGGATTGGCTCCGTACCCCCACCTTCAGTTAACCCGCCTTCAGTCGCACCACCATCTGTTTTACCAGAAGTACCAGAAGATACATCATTTAATGATGATACTCTGGTGCCTGCGACACAGCCAGATGTCGAACGACACAGCCTTGGAAACGATTCAGTAGACGCCCTAACTGAAGGTGATTTAGAGGAAACTATAGAGCAAATAGAAATAAACAATCCCGATTTTAGAAAAACGGGAGTAAAAAGTCCCGACATCCCAAAAACTAGTTTTCATAATCCCGACAATTTAAATAAGGGAATAGCACAACCGGAATATGATTTACCGGAAACCCTAGAAAAAGATTATGTCCTTAAACCACAGGACAAAACATATCTTAGTGACGGGACTTGGGGACAATTAGAAAACTTCCCAGGAATTAGATCCAATGAGGAGGATGAATTCCACGAGGAAATGGGGGAAGAATTCCGTAAACGCGCCGAACATAAGGCTAAACTCACTAGATTCCAAGAATCAACCCCTCTGCCTCAAAGAAAACCATGTTTTTCACCAACCCCTCATATAAATAGACCAAGTACCCAAAAAGAAATTGACCGACGCCACAGTAGTCTACGCGTGAAAAAACGGCTAGATTACAGTGAGAAAAATCTACAGCGACAAAATAACGGCCAAAATTAAAAAATAAATTTTATATATAAATATAAATAAAAACAAATGTAAATAAAAACTTATATAGATGGTACAATAAATAACTAAAAATTTGATTCTTGCTAGGCAATTTTATTTTTGTTTTACAAAAAGAATTAGGATCACAAAATTTTTTAAAAAAAAAATGTGTATAAAATCCTAGAACGCCAGCAAAAACCATTCATAATTTAGGACGAGAAATATCCTACTGATGCTCGGGTCAAACCAGAATCATTCAGTGGTTTATTTGTCGCCTTAACTTCTGAAAGGGAATCGTTTAACGATTCCACTGGATCCTCTACTTCCGGGGTTTTAGCAGGTGTTTCGAAAACCTCAACAGCTCTAGAAAAACTAGGGACTGGTAGAGTGATAGGGTCTTGGACCACTAACTCACTAAAACCCACCGACAAAGCCGAGAATCCAGCTGTTTTTTGTCCTGACGATCTCGGAGGCATTAAAGTTACAGTGGCTTCTGGATCGGCAAAGGCATCGGAACAAGAACTTTGTCCAACATTTCGAGTCGAAAGAGGGCACATAACGAAAGGATTTTCTTCTTCATCAATATCTAAATATGTGGAGATAGTTAAAAAAGAATCGAATTTATTTTTGGAAAATTTTATTTTTATTTTTTTTTTCAAGAATAATTTCTAAAAATATCCAAATAAATCGAAAACCTGGCACAATTTTCAAAATTTTTTACCGGTAAATTGTGCGGTGTTCTACACTGCACAAAATCAAAATTTTATTTGTTCGAAAAAAATATAGGTATTTTCAAATTTACAAAATCAAATTAGAAAATTTTTTTTCTCAAAATTTTTTTCAGAAAAAATAATTTGAATTTATTTTTCACATTTCTTCAAAATGATCTATTTTTTGAAATATTTTATTTTATTTCATAAAATAAGACCAAAATGCTGTATAAAAATAAAGTTGCGTACCTTTTTCCAGGAGACAAAGGACCTGCCAGTCGGCAACTATCCCTTTCAGCTCCGCGGTTACCATTGCCATTTTCTGCTTGCACTTTTCGGGATCTCGGGGTTGAACTCGGGGTTGGACTCGGGGAACCCGAAGGGGCCGGGGTAGGCGATGAACATCCGTGTGAATGACATCCGGCACGTCATAGTTGGAGTTGAAGACATTTTTACGTGCCTATAAATAATTGGTTAAAATTTATTTAAAACTTTTTCATTTTTTTTTCTCATAAAATTTTTTTGTATTCACCACCTGAAAAAACTATACCAGTTTTTCAGGTTAGTTTCGAAAATTTATAATTTGTACCTTATCTTGCCGATAGTGACGAATACCAGCCGCATTGCGTTGTTTTTTGCTCCGATTAAATCGAGGCTCCTCGCCATAGACAACAATCTCGTCTAAAAGGGAGGAAACGGGAACATTGTGACCATCCCGCAAATACAACAGAAGACGGCGCACGGTGATAACCAAAGTATTTTGAATACTTTTTTTCGCGGACCAAAGGCAAGCTAACCTAATATGAGGAGTCGTCCGATCAACCGATTCTTTACCTAACTGATTGGCCATACGATGAACCTGCAAAAAATGCACCAGATTAACATACGCCTCCTTGACATATGTTATCTCATCGATATGAGCAATCAGTTTTAGTTGCGAACCGGCGTCCCGAGCGCCTAATACATTACGACCAGCCTCCATTGCCTGCTCAGACAGAGCACATAGGGGCCTGTTCAAATCTTGCCCTGAAAAGGCAGAATGACCAAAAAGCTTCATTTTTTATTCCCAACTAAATACAATTATAAATAAACGATCTCAAAATTTTGACACTAAAAATTAATTTCCCCCACAAATATCACACAAATTTACATATCATTTACAACGATAAATGCTCACCTTAAACTCTAAGCTGCAAAATGTTGAATAAATTTTAAAGTGGATAAACCAAGTTTAAATACACAAAACCACGTGATTAAAATTACAAATTTATTTACAAAATATCATTTTTCAAATTTTTTTCAGATAATATAGAACTGTCCAAATACACAGAGACAACTGGAATCGCTATATTCAAAAGGTATAATACATAATAGGTTTCTAAACCTACGTATTTTACAACAAAATGTCGGCCCGCCCGTTGGCAGCTAGACAATTATTTTTTTGCTTTTTTCAAATCAAACTCGAAATATACACTTTTTTGACAAGTAAAGTAAGTATTCTGGGCCAAAAAGTGTTGAAATAAGCCAGCCTCGAAAAGACTCAGTGATGAGCTCCTTACACCTCCCTAAGAGACATGGCTTAAAACATAAAAATCTACCTTTTTGAAACTCTATATAGGAAAACTTTTAAAATTAACCTTCTCGACCCAGAAAACCGATTACTAGGTGGTCAAATTATTTATAATGACGGTTTTCTCATTAACTTTGCCACAAATTAATTTCATTATAAAAAGTAGATACGACCGCAGTATCCCGAAACTTAATATAAGGTAACACTATTTTACAGAAATTTCGATACGTCAAATTGGTGACGATCTGTAGTAATATCATAAAATTCTTCTAGTAATTCAGCAGCTTGGGTCTTTCCTAACAGCAAATGTAGACCATTGACGGGACAGTAACGTCCTTAAAAATTTTTTTATGTAAAACTTTTTTCAAAAATGAAAATAGAACAAAAATTATAATTTATTTTTGTAACGAAAATTTCGCAAAATTTTTATATAAAAATCAATTAAAATATTGACAAACTGGGGTAGCTTAGCGGCGAAAGCAGACCATTTTTTGGTAGGACTCGGGTTCAAATCCCGACCCCAGCAATATTTTTTTTAAGACTTTTATATAGTAAAATTACCCTAAAAAGTAATAAACACTCTATTTTTTTTCATAAACAAAAACTCACTTGAAATAAACATTTTTGGCATGAAAAAGGTTACGTCATAATAAATGTGGTCAACCCGGTAAATGATTTTTTGACACGCCAAATCCAGTAGATAATAAAGGCCAAACTGGCCATTAAACTGATTTTCATCAAGGGGACTGACGAGTTCAGTTAACAACTCGTACAAAAAATTGCTGTGTTTGTACAACCCCAATCGCCATTCCACACCAGAAATAATCGGGTGATCCTTGTAACAGGACGTCCCGGCAGCTAGGACGTCCAGCATTAAGGATACAGAGGCCATTAGTTGGTAACCCGCAGAAAGCTTCAAGCTGATAGTCGAACCTAAAATTTTGAGATAAAACAATGAAAAACTATTATTTAAAAACAAATTAGTTTTCGCTGAGCGACAATTTATGGTGTTATTTAAACATTTTTGTTGAGAAATAATCAAGGGGCGCAAAACGCTAACCTAAATTTTCGCACGAGCAAATCTTTCTAGTAAAATTCTTTACCATTCAAAATGTTTAACTTTTTGAGAGGACCCTTTTTATGGCAAAAAATATCGTGGCTAGGAATTTTTTTCCAAGCATACTACTCCTTTTTCGGTGACAAAAGACTCTATGAGATCTTTTTAGAAGACCTGAGAATAGTTGCTTTAATAATTATCTTGATAGGCTTGATTTTCTTAATATTAAATATTACAGAAATCGCCTATGCAAGAAAAACCAATATTCTAATAAGCCAAATAAGCGACGATTTTGCCGTAAAACTGGAACTGACCCTAAGGGGTGTGAAGGATTTACTAGAGAAAGATTTACTGCAACAAAAAGACTGCGAAAATAGCGATTTTAGTGATTCCGACGATTCAATATCACAAGAATCAAACCCAAAACTAAGTAATAGGGCAATCGATGAAATCATGAAATCATTTCATAGGATTTTACTACAAGGGGAACTAGACCTATCAGACGCCATTTCACATTTGTCTCAAAAAGAACCTGTATCGGCTCGAGTGAAAGGAATTTTTTATAAAAGTTTAACTTTTATCACCCTTATTTACCGAGAGAAATTACTTGCCGAATGCACTGGCAGATTTTCCCATTACACAAATGTCGAAATAGACCAGAATGGTACCTTTTCGGCAGGGGCCAGTAGCAACCGAACAAGTAATATTTCAGGTAAAGCCCACGAAAACGGTCCTCTACGAGCAGCTAGTGCAATAGCCAGAAATTTAATTTTAAGCTATTATCGGGAAATGCTACCAAATGACAAATCAAATTTTGAATTTAAAAATCTAGTAGTTAAAACAACCGATAATTTTACATACACTTTTGTTTCATACCACGCAATAATGTCGGAATTTAAAATTCCGGCATCCCAGGACCCAAAAATAAAATCTTTTTTCGGCGTCCTGTTAAAATTACGATTAGAAGTGGCACGTTTAACTGCACGCCTAACCGAGGATCACGATCTAAAAATTTGTAACGGAACGTTTCCGCTACAACATACAGTCGGAGGAGAATCTTATAATTGGACAAAAGAAGAACCATATGAAATATTTTTTCAAAATTTTCAAAAATCCAAAATTTCTTCTATAAATCCCGATTTAGGGCCTTTTGCCGTGGCTTCAGATATAATACAGGAATATGGTTCCTCACCTTTTCAGACCACAATTGATAAAGACTTAATAAATTTATACGCAACAATGTCGTCAAAATCATTACCAACCTTCCGAGATTGGAAAATTTGAAAATAATTATTTAAAAAAGTGATTTATTTTCAAATATCTATAAACAAAAGTAAAAAACCAAAAATTTAGAAAAAATACGACAAATGGATAAATTTCTTTCGGAGGGTCCTCCGAAACTAGTATAGCGGGCCACCTAAAAATGTAAAAAGTTTCGAATGACCCCGGTTAACCCGTGTATTTTATAAAAATAAAAAAGACTTTTATAAAACACAATTTATCCACTTATCGCAAAAAATAAAAAGCCAAATTAACACTTTCTATACAATTTTTTAAGAAAAGAGCAAAATTTTACCTTCTAAAGCCGTAGCAACCACAAATGGTCTTTCGCGTCCCACACGATTGAAAAGGCGGTTGATACCTTTAACCAGCGCCAAAACGTCGGTTTCTGGTTCTTTGAACATCTCGGCATCAGAAAACTCTAGCATTACCAAGCGGAGATCGCCACGAACCGGCATATTCTGTTTCCACCGGAGATCTGCCAGGATACCATCATCTTCTGGATGTTTCTTGTATACCAAGATGTCCATACCACGCGCTAGTACCATTTTCACGGCGACAATCGCAGAAACACCGTTGCTAAAAACATTTAAATTATTTTTAATAAAAAGAAAATAATCAAAACCATAATACTTTTTCATAATTTTTCGAAAGCTTATCAAATAAATTTTCAGTAAAACATTTTAAAAATGAAGTATAGTTTCTAGGGCCATTTTTTTACCGTCATCTAAAAACGGAATCTAGGGATGTATATTTTTTTAAAAGGCTTTAAGCTGACTATACGAGATAATTAGCAAAAAAAGTAAATTCATAAACGTGAGGTTTATAAAAATAATTTTTCTGAAGGACCGGTTCTGAACTGGTCCGCTAATAATAAAATTTTCAAAAATTAGAAAACCTACCAATTAACATTTT
>SCLH01002355.1:8744-22436 GCA_004367855.1 Oikopleura vanhoeffeni
CAAAAAAATAATAAAAAATGATGAAAATTGAAGGAGTAGGTACGAACTGCGTGTCTTTTTAAAAAGCTTTTTAAAAGCGTAGGTGTCGGCGTAGGTGGGATTGTATCAGATTACTGTTAAATTCAAAATTACCGCGAAGGTTGGTTCTGTTAGTAACAAATGTTTTATGGAATATCACTTTTGCAAGTTTGGCGGGAAATGGCCTCGGAAGATGCTCAAATTTGCGACACCCACTCTCTTAAGAGGGTAGCGGTCAAAAACTGGTAATTTTGTACTCCACTTTACCAGAAAACTAAACTGCTTCGAAACTTTTGAGAATAGCCATTTGGTAGATTTAATTAACAAAAATAATTTATCTGAAAATTTTTTGACTAACTTTGGTGACCACCATGTGACGAGTTCTAGAACAACCTAATCAAATTTCAAATTCCAAAGGCTGTAAAGCTCGCATACTATAATGGTATGCGAGCTCTAAAGCCTAAGGGATTTGGAATTTGATTAGGTTTCTACTCAAACTAGGTTTCTAGAATTTGTACTCAAACCTGGCACGAACCACAGAAACAATAATGCAGCATTTTTAAAGCTCGTTATTTGTCGAGAACCGATTCTTGAGTTTCGGACTAGTATTTTTTAAAACTGCCAAAAACTGCCTAATTTCAAGGTTTTTGCTTTTCAAAAACCTCAGGAACCGAAGTTAAACTTAAGAATGCGGTATAAATTTGATAAAAACGGAGAATTATTTTTCGTTTTTTTTTTCATAAACAGAATTTTGAAAGTTTTTGCTCAACTCTAGAAAATTGCATTATAGTAAACCGGAAGTGAAAACTCGAAAAAAAAAGTCGTCGGATTTAGTCGAAAGTTCCATCAAATTAAAGCTTGGGTGATGCCGAGAAGAAAATCTGTAAATAGCTTTTTGATATTTTTGGTTTTTCTGGTCGAAAATTGGTTATCAATGTTTTCAAAAAAAGAACTCAGAAAAAAGAAAATTAAGATTTTTTTTGAAATTTTTTTCATTAAGTTTATGCTATCCAAGTGTTCCATAGGAATTTCGTGGTTTTTTAACAACCCAAAGTACCCAAAAACGAGTGCGAACGCTACCTCCTTATGTCATCTCTATAATACAGACCTAATTTAGGCCGTGAAATTATTTTAGTCTTCAAAGTTCGTCAGCTTTATAAAATCCTTTAGTTGTTGATTGTACTCTTGCCGACTGTGCAACTGGCACCTGTGGCGGCGAAGAAATTTCATGTTCTAGAACATGTGAAAATGGAGTATTTGGGGTTGATGCAGGGTGTCCAGCTGAAGATGAGGTCAAAACTGAAACTTGTCCAGCTCTTGCTTGTGGTAAGTTAAAACCGAACCTGGAAAATTGTTTCAAAAACAGCTTAATGATGGTCTCCACTTCCTTCACGGGGGTGGTAGTCGCAAATTCGGCGAAAAACATGGTTTTATAATTGATTTTGCGAGTTAACTAATAAAATAATATCTCAATTCTAAAACAAATGATAACATTGATAAAAAAGCTGTCGATTCCGTATGACAATAACTAGCAATAATTTTAGGATCCGCCGGAAACGGCGCTGGAAATTTTACAATCTGAAAATTAAGAAAGTTATGTCTTCTCTGAGTTATTGAGTTATCAACTTCCTTTTTTTTCAAATTAAACAAAATAATAACGTTCGTAGCTGAAACGTTAAAATTTGTATGCGGGTTGCTCGTACTCAAAAAAATTGTTTTTTTTTGCTTGAAATTTGCACTTTTTCAGAACCTATCTCATCAATTTTCCAGATAATATTTTAAAAGTCGCATATATATAATCATCAAACGCTTGTGGTTAGCTGTATGATCTGTTCTATAAAAGTCTAATTCTCATTTTTTTTGAGAAAGACCGGAATGAAATGTGAAAATTGAATATCGCGGAGGTAGCGGTCGCAAAATGGTATCTTTGTAATCCACTTTACCAGAATACACTTCTGTACTAAACTGCTTTGAAACTTTTGAGAATAGCCATTTGGTAGATCTTTCCTAAATTTACGGAAATAATTTATCAAAATAATTTTTGACTGACCCAGGTGACCATCATGCGGCGAGTTATAGGAAAACCTAACCAAATTTCAAATCCCTGAGGCTTTTAGAGCTCGCATCTCATTCTAATCAAACTTGGCATGAACCACAGAAACAATAATGCTCGTTATTTTTCGGCAGCACATTTTTGAGGTTCGAACTTGTATTTTCTAGAACTACAAACCGCCTTATTTTAAGGTTTTCGCTCTTCAAACGCCTAGGGATCAGAGGTTAAATTTCATAATGCAGTATAAATTTGATGAAAAACGTTGAAATATGTTTCGGGTTTTTTGTCACAAGCAGAATTTTTAAAGTTTTTGCTCAATTCTAGAATATCGCATTATAGTAAACCGGAAGTAAAAACTTGAAAATAAAAGTTGTCGGATTTAGTCGAAAGAACCATCAAATTAAAGCTTGGGTCATGCCGAAAAAAATATCTGCGGACAGTTTTTCGATATTTTAAGTTTTTCCGGTCGAAAATTGGGTTTCAATATTTTCCAAAAAAAAAAGTACTCAAAAAATGAAAATTTCGAACTTTTTTTTGGATTTTTGTCATGTTTTTTAATAAGTTTATGCTTTCTGGGTGTTCCCCAGCAATTTCGTGGCATTTTTACACCCAAAAGTATCCTAAAAAGAGTGCGACCGCTACCCCCTTAAGTCATCTCTAGAATACAGGCCAAATTTATGCCGTGAAAATATTCGAGTCTTCAAAGTTATT
The DNA here is from genome assembly GCA_004367855.1 of Oikopleura vanhoeffeni. Lineage (NCBI taxonomy): Eukaryota > Metazoa > Chordata > Appendicularia > Copelata > Oikopleuridae > Oikopleura > Oikopleura vanhoeffeni. The sequence continues at coordinate 11,527 of SCLH01002355.1, forward strand.
CAGATTTATAAAATCATTTAGTTGCTGACTGTACTGTTCCCGATTGTGCAACTGGCACTTGTGGCGGCGAAGAAATTTCATGTTCTAGATCATGTGATAATGGAGTATTTGGGATTGATGCAGAGTGTCCAGCTGAAGATGAAGTCAAAACTGAAACTTGTCCAGCCCTTGCGTGTGGTAAGTTAAAACTTTATGTAAATGTATTTCGTCTTACGATTTTTCAGCTCTCAATGACTACTGTTATGAATTCTGTAAAAATTGTTCGTTTTCCTAATTTAAAACGAGGCTGGTCGCTGGTTTTATGATGCTTTGAGGGCATTTAAATGCGCCAAATTGATTTAAGCGTACTATTCATGCTGTTATTTAAGGGCTCGCGTTGAAGAAACAGAAGGCTTTATTTCGAAAAACAATTCTATATAAGTCAGATTATACTTCCACAGTCACACATACTTTTATGCATTGATCAATGTCTTGTATTAAAAGACGATTTTCCACTGGGTTTAACCCTACGTATGACCCCTTAAAAAGACAGATTTTTTATAAAGGAAGTGCAAACCTGGACAGTTTCATAATTTTCTTGATATTTTTATAATTTTAAGATTAATACGTTAATTAGTTACATGAGGATATGAGTTTAAGGATATGAGTCTAACTTTTTTTATTCAATATTGCTCGAAATAAAAACATTTTTCTCGCGATTTTAATTATTTTTTTTCATGTCGCTCGAAATCTTTGGGCGCTCAGAAAACAACTTTCCCGATCAGATAGAGCTTTGAAAATATAATTTTTGAACTCGCATTTATCTCAATTACTATAGAGCCAATTATTTTCGATTTTGAACGTAATCTAAAATTTGACATAAATCGGAGTCAAAAACTCCGTTGGGAACCCCCTTAAGCCCCACCTAAACGAGAGTCAACATGCAGCGGTCAACATTTAAAGTTTTAAGTTAAATGATTAAATTAAAATGAATTTCATCTTACAAAGTGTTTCGCCTACGCATTTTTTTTGTTATAATGACCAAAAATTTTTTCGAAAATTTTCGAACATTTTATTTATCAAAAAATTTTCATTTTGAAAATAGCAAATTTTTATGTGAGTACGATCCTTGCACAAGAAAACTAAAACATTGAGCTGATTATGCTCAAAAACGAAATAAGTGCTGAAAATGAGGGTTTTTGAAACTCACTTTCTGACCACTAGATGGCCCAAAAAATTTGATTTGCTCGGAATCGTGTTTTTCGGTGGCGATTACCCCCCCATATCAAATAAATGTTTATCAACAGTTTTATCTTGTTTTAGTACTGTTTTAACTGCATTAAACAAAAAATTGCATCCAAATAATGCATTTTCGGTCTGATGAGAAATTTCTGATACTAAATTAAAAATAAGGAGAACTATCGGGGGTCTGTTCCGATATTCCGCCGGCCAAAATGACACTTCCCCAAAATATTTTTGGTCTCTGTGTTCTGAAACACGCTCGTGCAGTTGGGGGTTAAGGGGGTACTTGTTGCTGGTTTTATGAGATCTTTGAGGCGTTGAAAATGCTTCAAATTGATTTCGGATAGTGTCAAAAATGCACTCTCAATCAAATCAACAAAAAAATTATCGAAATTTAAACTTTTTTTTATTTTTTAAGTATTTTTTTCAAAATTACGTTGAAAAATAATGGTTGTTTGAATTTAGGTGCCACAATTTCAAAATATCATCTTGACGTGTGCCAACTTTCTGATCAGTATTTTTGTATGGGTCAATTTACTTTGTTTAATTTTCGAAATGGCTATTGCCTGCGATTTGTTTAATTCTACTTCAATCTCTCGAAATCAGTAATTCGAATTTCCGGGTTTTCAAATTTCGATTTATTTATTAATTTCCCGTGCGTCAGAGAAAAAAACATCTTCTCATTTAAACCCGAACAAAAATTACTAAAAATTTTCAAAATTTCCTTTTCATTTCCCATCTTATAATTTAACCATCGTTTTTTTAGTTAAAAACGCTCAAAATAAGCAATATCAATTTTTGTCGATAAAGAGTCAGTCGATAAGGGGGGTAAGTCGCTGAAAACAGCGTTTTGATTTTTTGTAGAGTTGGCTCACAAACACTGATGATAAAGTTTGCTTATGCTCACCCGAAATTTCGATGTTTCAGTAGTCCAATTCCAAAAAAGTAAATTTTTTCAAATCATTTTGACAAAAATAATCGAAAACCGTAGAACATTCAGTAATTTCTGTGATGATTTAAGTGATGTGCGGTTTAAACTACACTTAATTCCAGCCGTATCAATTAAAAGTTTTAAAGTCAGCGACCTTGACGGTATAGCCTTTAACTTTTTGGCTTTACCCCCTTTAAAATTTCACTGTGCTTTAAATATGAAAATAATATTTGTTTAAAATTTCCTTCAGTAACTGATTGTGCTTTACCTGATTGTCCTATCAGCGTTTGTGGAGGAGAAGCTATTGAATGTACACGAGTTTGTGAGAATGGTGTATTTGGAGTCGACGCTCCGTGTCCAGCAGAATCTGAAATGAATTCATCGACTTGCCTAGATCTCTGCAGTAAGTTTCAAAATTGTCACTCAAGGGGGTACTGTGTGCTAAAAAAGTTGCCCTGAAAAAGTAATATCATACAAACTGACAAAAAAATCGATCCTTATTCTTTTTGCTAAAAAGCACATTTTAGCGATAGCAGCGGGAATATTTTAACCATTTGATTGTTTGTCGAAAATCTGTTCAATAATTTTTTTGTGAAGACTTCTGCGTGACTTTTTTTTTGTTGTAAAAATGGTTTGATAATGATATTAATTCGAAATGGTAACAAAAGTTTATCTTAAAATTAGATGTTTTCTTTATTAAGATAAAAGAATATAATTTTGCGGTCATTCTGATATCAAAATAAATATTATCCGGTATATAGTTGGGCCCAAAAGGAAATTTGAACTTTAACTTCAGCGCCCTCTGGTGAGGGAACCGCTCATGAAAAAGCTGTGAGGATAATCGATTTTTTTCGTCGGTTCTGTATAGCATAGATTTTTCAGGATAACTTTTTTAGCGGACAGTACCCCCTTAATATCATTTTCTCACCCAAAGTACATCTCCGTAGTTAATAGGTTCTTCACACCGTTTATATTTTGGCTTTCGAAAACAACTCATCCGATGGACATATTAGATATTTCAAAATGACCACATATTTTCAGAGACAAATAGAAAAATTTGAATTTTTTTTTCATGATATGTGTCGTCATTTTGGTCTTTCCAATAACTTATTGAGATAATTCGTTTTTGAAATCTGAAATGTTATCGATATGATACCCTATTTTGAATAGGCTTTTTACTACTAAGAGTCATTTCAATTAGGTAAAAGTATATTAAATACAGTAATTGAAAACAGTAGTTACTGAAGTTCTTTAGCGGAACACCGAATCCAATATCGGGTGGCCAACCTACCAAATGCCGATTCTACCGGTGATATTAATGTGGAATTTTACAATGCTGCTTGTCTCATACATACAGAAATGTAAGTGTATTATAATAACTAGTAAATAAAGATAGTTAACTGCTTATCATTGAAACTTTATTTTAGTCACAAAGAACAGTTACAAAACTAAAAATCAAAATTTTAGCGAAATGAAAACCTATATTTTGGAAAAATGTACTTTTCTTGAAATCTTTATTCATTAATAATCGATGAAATTGTTGTGCTTGAGTATACAGACATTTCTGGAAATTCGTAATTAATTTAAGAGATTTTGCTTGGAATTATAAGTCGATTTCTCACGCTGTTCCAACTTGTCAAACCACTGTTTTGTTACGGCCTGTCATAAATTTTTGCCTACAGTTTATTGCGGGAACTACCAGTTTATTGGGGGTATAAGTTCAACTAAGGTATACTTTTTTCACCCTGCTATTATTTCTTAAAAAATTTAAAGTTTTTGGACAATTTCGAAATAATTTTTCGAAATAATTTTTATACGCATATTCGTGAAATGGTTTTTTGAGCGATTCCCGCTGATCTTGTTCCCAAAAATATAAATAACTTTGAAAACATCGGTATTCAAGAAATATATCCAATTTAACTATCTTATGCTATAAATAAAGAATATATTGATATAATAAAATTTTTGTGATTTACTTTAAAACGTCCAAATATCATCTGAAAAAGCCAAATTTTTGCCAAAAATTTGTCGAAAATAACGTTATAATTACAATTATATTTTGAACTATTGCATCAAAAGCTGAAATTCTGGTATTTGTGGCTCACTTCATGAAACCTTGGGTGCTCGAAAATTTTCGATCCCAATTCTGGTGCAATCAACATAAAATTTTCAAATGTAAAAATTTTGTTTTTTACTGCTTAATTTGAGCAGCTCAAACGTAAAAATTTGGTTTTTTATAACATTTAAAAATGAACTAAAAAGATTAATTTTAGACTGACGGAACTGGAGGCTTTCACCTCTGTTACTCATGAAAATACATTCGATATACCTTGCTGGTCGTCACTTAAAACAACATTTAGTAGTGGCAACGGCGTTTCAATTGACATCTTCAAAATATTACACGAGAGTGCAGCAGAGTTAGGCCAGGCTGAAGAATGCAATTTTTCAAAGCGCCGTTGCATAGCTTTCTCGAAACCAAAGGTCCAGTAGTTTATAACCCTTATTCACACTTTTGTTAACATCCCGGCCCTGATTAGGAAACGTTATGTGTTTTGAAGTAGTAGGGCCGGGATATTAACAAAAGTGTGAATAGGGGTGAATATGTTGTCCACACCGTTTAAATTTTGGAAACGACTCAAATAATCTTGACAGCTTAGATTTTGAGTTTTCAGCCTAAAAATGACCAAATACTAGTATATTTATAAGTACAATTTAACAAAAACAATGAGATGAAATAGGATTAGGACTATTTCTTCTTAATTTTCCAGAAAACATTTGAGATTAGTTTTTTGTTTTTGAGAACCAAACTTGGAGAAATAGTGAAATTTGAACGGTGTTGAATCAATAGGCTATTTCCTGGTGAAAGGCACTTTGCCTGGAAAAATATACTGTATATACTGTATATATTATATACATCAAAAATCTACATCATAATATAAAATAAAATATACATCAAAATATACATCAAAATATACATCAAAAATATACAGTATCAGTCGAGTGAAAGAAATTAAAATATAGAAATATGAAATTTGAGACATGCTGCACATGCAAGAATGCGTAGAATTAAAACGTTATATTTTTTTTAAAGTATATGCGGAAAAATAAATGGCATTCTTATTCTTGTTTATCTGAGCCAGGGGTCGGCATAACTTTTGAAAAACCTGATCGGATCGAACTTGATCGGATCGACAATTTCAAAAACCTGATCGGATCTAACTTGATCGGATCGAAGATTTTGAAAACCTGATCGGATCGAACTTGATCGGATCGACAATTTCAAAACCTGATCGGATCGAACTTGATCGGATCGACAATTTTAAAAACCTGATCAGATCGAACTTGATCGGATCGACAATTTCAAAAACCCGATCGGATCTAACTTGATCGGATCGAAGATTTCAAAAACCTGATCGGATCGAAGATTTGAAAAACCTGATCGGATCGGATCGAAAAAAATCCGATCTGATCAAGTCGATCCGATCAGGTTATGCCGACCCCTGATCTGAGCAATTTTAACTTTTACATTCCAAGGTCTTATATTTTAGCCTAGTTATTGTTATTTTTAATGATAATTAATTATCTACTAGACTTTCAGGATAATCTCAAACCATGAAAAATGAGTAATAAACGTGGAAAGATTTTTTTTATTAAAAAACATTTAACACAATGGAAAGATCTTCGAAATGACGCGAAAAACTTTACCGACTTCAAAAATCCCGCTTCGAAAATCTTACAACTGAATCAAAACGGCCTTTTTGATCAAAATTGATCAAGAAATTTTTCTAATTGTTTAAGGGGGTCCCCGACGGAGGTCTATAGCTCGAGATCTACACATGCTACGAAGCTAGTTCTTGCGGCATTCGAAATTTTGTTGTCGATTACATTCAAGAAAAAAATTAAATTTCGACCAAAACAATTTAAAAATTGATCAAAAATTGGGAAATCTGGCGATTAAGACTCAAGCAAAACTTTGAACGTCTCGCATAAGCAAACCAAAAATGATATTGTTAAACAAATTCCACTTTAACCTGGAGTACACAATTTGTAAAAAGTGTTTATTTTATAAAAAAAATCTGACATCAGTGTTCCAAATAAAATTGGAGAGATTTTTGACATCTCATGACTAAATAAAATGATACGAATTTGGTCAAAAATCAGGTTGTTCAACCAGTACCACAACCGATACGATCATACAAAAAACTTTTTAATACATTTTTTTGAAAAATCAGTCAAAAATCAACTATATTCCTAGATTTCCGTATCGTCAGAACAGGACTTGCGTTTTCAAAAGATAAAACGCGTCGGTTACCGCCTTAATATAATTTGATAAGAGACTCTTTTTCAATTAATATTTAAAAAGTTTATAACTTGACATGTTTCAGTTTATCACCATTTTCAAAAGTAAAGATTTGTTCACAGAAAAAATAAGTAGACTGGAAAAGTAAGTTTTTCAATTAATGTTTGTTTATTTCTACAACCAATGTTTCTGGAAAATTTGTATCATTTTTATTCGGACTTATTTTTTGCATTTTGAGCCTCCATAAGACTTGTTGACAACGTTCAGTCCAACTTGTTCGCTTGGACTTTGGTACGATAATCCTTTTGCCTCCAGTGGAACTGATAATTGTTATCATGAGAATTCGGCATTCACTAGATTGTATGAAAGACCAAGTGCATCATGTGGTAAGATTAAATCTAAATTTTAGTATATCCTAATCCCAACGAAACTCCATCTCAAAAACGTTTACTTTCTCCATAGCGCGTGTTCGAATCCCACTGATGTTGTCTAAGTGATTGCTTGAGTGATTACACACCGATCAAATTTAGCGGTCACAATATCAAGCACCCTTGCCTATAATAATACTCAAGACGATCAGTAAGACAACATAAGTGCGATTCAAACACACGCTATAGAGATAGAAAACGTTTTTTAGATGAAGTTTCGTTTAGAAAAGATAGAATATGTGATTCACAAATGTTCGCATTAAAATTGCGCAATCACTTTTAAAATTTTTTCAAATAATATTTTGATTTTGAACGAATTAGATAATTTATGCGAAATTTTAGCCTTTAAGGAGAGAACGGTCGTTGATTACACAGTATGTGGCATAAGAGGTCTTATTAAAAATCAGATAGTCCCGTGAATGGACAAAAATAGTATTTGTGGCTTAGAGAATTAAATTGAAGCTTACTGGATTTAAAAAAAGCTGCTTACCTCGGTCAAAATGTGTGCTCTTGCGGTTCGAAAATAAAGTTTTTCGGTTTGAATTTTAAATAACCAAAAGAATTTCGAAAAAATAAAGATTTCGAAAAATTGTTTTTGCAATTTTTCCACTTTTTTATGATTTTTCCGGAAATATCTTAATTCACGGAAGAGTGGAGTCTTAAAGTCAATCAATCCGGAATTTTGACTTGATTTACCATTACTGGTCACTCGTCTGCGGATAAGATATGGTGCAATTTTCAGGCCTAAAAGAGACTTCAAAAATTACGACCGCTACCCTTAAGTGTTCAAACAGCATTGAATTTATCATATATTCAGATACACCAACATGCTAATATGACCCGTGTACTCAGACAGCCCTGTTGGAGATTAAGTGGGCATTTAGCGAGCACATTCTTTCAAAACTACCCGCAGATACAATACGATGCTGAGTACACAAGTTGACAATAAAAAGAAGCTTTGGCATTTGTCGAAATTTCTACTGCTTGTTAACTATAGTTTTAGCTTGAACAAAATAAAAATGTCGACATGCAAGGTTTTTTCAGAAGCGAATTACAGAAAAAACCGTGTTCTAAATCAACTTGAAAATAGTACTATTAGAAGCGCCAACACCTCCACTGTTGCTTCAAAGTGCTTTTGTTCTCTCGGATACTTTAAACGCTCCGGTAAACCGGTTACAAAACCGGAAAATTAATAGTTCAGCGCGTTCAATAAACACACAACAAAAATTAAATTACATTTAAAATATCCGGATACTTGTGTGGTTATTTAAAAACTGACAAATTTGGATAAAGATTCAACCTCCAAAAATCTTCGGAAAACCTGTTATTTCTTAGTCGAAAAATCTTAAGCGAAGTGTGAAAAGAGGTTATGGATAAACCCTCAAAGCTCAGATCCTGAATATTTGAAGAATGCAAAATCTGAGCATTTGATTGGTTGATCCTTTCTTAATCTGACCAAAGAAATCGGCCTATTCCGCAGTCCAGGGTCCTGATTGGGTTCTAATATCTTGCGTTGCTTGTATCATTCAAATATTGAGGCTCTGTACTCTGATGGTCCGTAATCCATAAAGCTTGCAAAGTTTGCACTTATCGATTTGAAATTATTTGAATCACCAGGTGTGTGTCTAAAAACAATCAAAAATTAATCTCAAAAACGGACTAACATCGTTTTCAAAAATGCTGACGGGTATTTGATAAGTCATATACCGTTCTGCATCTCTAATTGGAACACTTTGTGATGAAAATTAATGTCTGTCAAATTAATTAATATCTGTCTTTTTTTTCGGTATTAGTTGTATTAGGATATTGAGGATTTTTGTTTGACCTGATCTGAGTGGAAAACCGTCAGCGTCTGACCGGAATATTTATTTAAATTTTGAGATTTTCCAAATATAGATATATTGAAAATCCTGCCTAGTCGTCGATTTTCACAGTGACGTCACAATAATTGAAAGTGACCAATAAAATGACTGGATTCTCGAGAAGTGACCAATGAAATAGCTGGATTTCTCTATTTGTGACGTCACTGTGAAAATCAACGACTAGGCGGGATTTTCAATATAGGCGAGAGGATAAATGTGAAGCGTTATTGCAAAAATTTCAAAAAGCAACAAAATGTCGTGACTGAGCTATAAGTTTTCAAATTTAGTTCAGTAAAAGTGTTGCTCATTGCCTTTTTCTTGACCATCACACTTCGAAAACAAGATGTTGCCAATTGCCGTCATCAATTTTTTCTAATGAGAAGTTTCCAGAATTAAACATGAGAACCGATTTTATAAGTTGTATTGGTATTGAGACATCATAAATTATTTGCATTTTAATAGACTAACTACATTATATTAAAGCTTTCAGTTTATATCAAACCATCATCAGTAATTTTTTTTGTGAACAGAAATATTTTTTAGGTTTTTAGAGAGAAATAAATCGCAGGTGGTTGCACAAAAATAATTTAGCAATCAAATAGTGGGCTCGAATTGATTGCTAAATTAAAGCCCACTATTACCGATCTAGGGAAATAAAATCTTCAATTTTTGATAGGCAAATACAGATAAGGTTATTTTTCTGAAATTTAAGCTGTTTATTTAAGGTAGGTTGAGGCTGTGTTATACACATACCTTCATAAGCTATTCTTTCAAACTAGTTATTCAAATTTGATTTAATGCTCTTTAAATGAGCTAATAAAAATTCCCTACATTGAGTATCATTCGGAGCGATACCGTATTTAGCTTGTCTAACTGCAAGATAAATTTTACTCTGAGAGATGTGTTGATACACATGTGATNTGGCTATTTTCAAATTTTAATTGACGCAATAGGTCGCATTTAATTTTTTTAGAGGTAAAAGATTGGAAAAAAATCTCAAAAAATCAACCCTCCGTAAAATTTGAACAAAATTTCCAAAAAAAAAATAAGTCACTTTTTTGAAATCCTTGCAAAATTCTTTATAATGTATTCGAAGGAGACAATTCTACGATGGTTTTTTTGCATATTTTAGATGATTTTTAATATGCAGTCACCTATATATAGGTGTTGTGCTCACACGGGTTAATGTAATGTAGTTAGTCTATTAAAATGCATATATTATACCTCGAAAACAATTCAACAACAATAATTATTTGATTGTCTTTTAAAAAAGGTATTTATTTAACGTTTCGGCAAAAGCCATCATCAGAAGTGAGAGTAAAATACAGATTGTGTCGGAAAATGCAGTGATTACTTTTCGCGAAAATTTCAAATTTGGAGACTCGGGCCTCAGATGGATTGCCCTATTAAGAGTTAAACATGGGAACCGATTTTATAAGCTCATCTTGTAATAATCTTCCTCACTAAAAGGGGGTGGTCGAGGCATTCTGGACCTTTTTAAACTGCGCCTCAAGAACCTAAACGAATGAATCTTTGAGATAAAAAGAAGAAAATTTCGATTTCTCACGAATGACCATTTTATTCACGTGGGAATCCACGCTTGGGCCAGGAATTTTCATTTTTTCCCTAGGTGGCGCTAAATCGCAAAAGTGATAATTTTTTCACTACAAGAGAACCGATGCCGAAGAAAAAAAAATATTTCTGATATGGTTTTCTCAAAATACAGCACGATTTCGATAAAAAAAATACTTGTTCGAAATTTAATTTAATTTTTCTGGACTGAAATCGACACCATAATTTTGAATGCGGCAAAATAAGTTTCGTAGCATGTGTAGAATTCGCGGTATAGACCTCCGTCGGTTACCTCAAATTTCTCTATTTAAGAAAAAAAAATTTCGAAATTTTTTTTTAATTTTTCATACAATTTAAAATGTGGCAACCCAATGTGGCAAAAAAACTTATGATTTTTGGTTCAGCAGTTCAAAAATGACAGCATAAAACACTCCCCAGAAAGAATTCGAAATTTCTGAAAAAAAAATTTGTCCGAAATTTTTTTTTTACTTTTCTTGAAATAAATCGACAACAAAATTTCGATTGCCGCAAGAATTAGCTTCGTAGCATGTGTGGATCTCGAGATATAAACCTCCGTCGGTTACCTCCTTGATAAA
>SCLH01002357.1:0-16120 GCA_004367855.1 Oikopleura vanhoeffeni
TAAGCTCTGTGTGCAGGAATCCAATTGCAGTTTTACGTGGTGCCTTCCAGTGTAAGTTACGTACTTTAACACGCCTCGAATAAGTACTACAAATCTCGTTGAGATTTTGTCTTCGCAGGGTCAAATACCCAACCAACCGCAAAGCCATGTCTTATGCGCGTATAGACGGTCAATACCGTCCTGGGGCAATACCTTGTGCCCATGATTCTTCTCTAATTGAGAAAAGTTTTTCAAAAAATTCAATATTTAAAATCGATTTAAATCGTATCGCTTGGGGCGATACCAATGGAATTAACGAGATTTTAAATCTTCTCGAGGATAATATTACCAAAAGATTAAGGGAAAATAAGTATAACGGAATTTATGATTTTCGAACTTTGCCATTTTTATGGAAACCACCCGCTCACCATGCTACTTGTCAAGATGACAAAACAAGGGGTGTACCGGACAGTATTAAAAGTTTCCAAAACATGCAAACAGAATTCCGCTACATGTTAACTCCCATAAGTGATTTAATTGGTACAACTAAATGCACTTCGGCTACGGAGGCTTACCAAAAAATTCAAGTGAAATATGGTGTGCAATCTGGTGCTAATTTCGACATTTTGTGTGACAACGAAAGTAGCGATAAAAACCAGCCGGATATAAAATTAGCAAACCAAAGGTTTATTGCATTTTTTGGAGGAAATAAATTTAAGGAAGAACCAGAATTAAACTTATTTTTTGCCCCAGAAAATATTGAAAGTATTCGGACCGTTTTAGGACATACCATAGCGATTTTTAACAGCATGTTACCAGATCCAATCAGAGATCAGTTTAATATGGGCCGAATTCAAAATTGGGACAATTTGAAAAAATTATTTTTTTCATTTAAAGGCTGTAAAACTAGCGAACCGCCAGTTATGCGACTTTTCGCTTTTATTAAAAGCATCCCAATTTTAGCAAAAGCCGGTATTAAGGAATCCTCGCTGGTTCAAAATTTGCGCGACATCACGTGCAGATTTCTGGGAGTTTATGATAATCCCATAAATCTGGCCGAAGTTGATGGCGAAAATTTCGGATTTATTGGGCGAGAACTTTTTTCTCCCCAATTAAATTTAAATATGACCCTAAGTACTTTAAGCTACCTTGACTACGCCCAAGTTGAAGAAATTTTTACCTCTATGGCACGTAAACGTGACAAAACTTTAGATGAGTTAAGTGTAGTAGACATTTTAGAGGGAAAAAAGGAGCTTTACGAAAAATTAAATATTAAAAACCGGGGTAAGACTGAGCTCATGATCCAAACGTGGAATCATGCTTACAGATCTAACCCCAATGACGCCGGTAACCAGTATTTAAAATTGTTGAGCTGTGCAAATAAAAATCAGGAAGAGCGAGAAAAATCCAAAAAAGGGTTTTTAGCGCTTGAAACTTTAAAAACCGTAAATACGGAAGGGGAAGATTTTTATGAAATTGAATCTGAAGACGGCACGGTACAAGAAGTTTGTATCAACAGATTCAATAGCAAGTTCAACAAAGGAAATAATAAAGGAAAAATCTTTATGAGTAAAAAACCGTTCAATCGGAATTCTACTCATAAAAATATTTCCAAAAATAAACCTTTTGTTAATAATCGTTTTAATAATAAAGATAGAAACACTCGTCGAAAGTTTTCTCGAGATAATTTCAAAAGCCGGGTTAAAACTTTCAAACCATCTAAAGCTCGTTTTCAGGTAAGAAACGATAGAAACGACAAAACTTTCTATGCAATTTCTGAAGACCAACTAGAAGAGTTTAAACAGGTGGTTTTAAACTTCGTCGAAGAAGAAGAAAAAATCGACAATTTAGACGAAGATTCTGGAGAAGAAAACGACGATGGAAAGAAAGATGTGGAAATGTGCCACATGATCAATGCGGATGTAAACTTCGAAACCTTTACTATAGGTAATTTTCAAATAATTAAAAATTTAAATAAGATTTCCGAAAAAAGTCAATTTGGAAAAATTTTAATCATTTTCGCGTTTTACCAAGTTAGAGTTAATTTAACTCAAAACACTATAATTACCCGTCGTTTCAAAAATAACTTATTAACTAATCTACTTCAGGATAAATCCAAACAGCCGTCAGGACGAAAATCAATCACCAATGTTTTTAGAGCGAAAACACACATTTTGTCTAAACCTTCTGCGTATTTAACCCTACCCAATTTAGCGTTAATAAAAACAGTTTATCATCACAAAAATGAGTTCACCGTTTTTAAATTATCTTTCGCAAAAAATAGCATATGCAGTATTATTCCGGATTGTACCACTAAAAACTCAATAATAAGCCTTGAAACATTTTTGTTTTTAGAAAAATTTTCAATTATTAATTATTTTACAAAAAGTTATGAGTCAATTTTCGAGTTGTCAAACAATAAATTAGACATTTTAGCAATTTGCAATTTGGAAATTAAAATTAACAATTCGGTAATCTTGTTTAAAAATTTAAAAATTTGTAAACAGGATATTCACGGATTTTTGTTAGGCAGAGTTGATTTTTCGAAATTTTCAAAAATAAAATTTCAGCGGATAAATACAGAATTAATGATAAATGAAATTTTTTGCACTTTATCTGACAATTCTGAGTTAGACCAATGTGAATTATTAAAATTCGCAGATAATAGTTCGGTGAAAGTCAACATAAACGAGTACAGCACTCCGGACGATATTATTTCTAAAGGAGTGCGTTTTAATTTAATTGACAATGATAAAAAACCCAGAGCAGTTAAAATGATACTTGACTCTGGTGCGAGCTCATCTCTAATCCATGAGGATTTACTAAATATGTTGCCCGCGGTTGAACGTTACCCATCTAAAACCATCGCCACAGGCGCTTCTGGTATAAAAATTAATTTGTTAGATTTTAGAGCAAACTTTACAATAAAAACAAACCATTTCAAAATTAAATTAAGGAATGTAGTTGTTACTAATGTAGGTCCATGGAATGTGATTTTATTCGGACAATCCGACATGAAATTAAACGATTTCAAGTTAAATTTTGAAAACGATACCGAAATTTGTATGGGGAAAAAACCCCTTAAACCATTACATGACTTAGTCATAAAAAATGTTTATAATTCCATAAAAGTGGCCCACGAGTCGGTGAATAATGTAAATTCGGATAAAAAACCAATTATTTACAGTATAGTATCAGAAAAAATTGTCGAACCTTCCTTTTCAGTTGATCATAATTCAATCGTTTCTAATATGGAAAATATTACAAAGGATAGAATTAATCAGTACCCAGACGGGGAAAAGAAATTTTATCATGAAATCGAGATTTTGGCCCAAAAATTTCGAGACATGAACAGCAAAAATGAAGTAGAAATTAACGATTTATATAATGAGTTAGGTTTTGAGGAAGACAAATTTTTGACCAAAGAATTAACTGATATTATAAATGAATTCGAACCCCTGTTTAAAGGGGATGTGGGTACTATTAATGACGACCGGTTTATTGTTAGAGGGAAGATTGATGGGAAAATGTCCAGTACAAGGGTGGCTAATTATTTTAGCAAAATGGCCCCGGATGTCCGGGAGGCGTTAGTTTCTAAATTAAATGAGGAAATCGCTAATGATGTCCTCATTAAAGTTCCTAAAGATATGACCCCAAAAAATATAATTTCTATTTTTGCCGTTGGCAAGAAAAATGACATAGGGGATATGGTTTTAAATGCCCATAGTTGCCGAATAGTTTTAGATTGTAGTCGGACTGTGAATCAAATGTCCCATTTTAAAGCCACTCAGGCTGATGGGGTAACCCAAATTATAAATAAAGCCGCAATTTTTACAAAAAGAGGGCTTATTGGGACATTAGATATACAGTCTATGTTCTACTGTTTCAAACTAGATCGGAAATTATGGCCATTTTTCTGCGTCGAACACCCAGATATGGGTCTTTTTTGTTATAAAAGATGCCCCATGGGTTGGGCTGTTAGCCCTCAATCTGTGCGGGAATTTATGCTCAGAATTCTTTATAAATATAAAGATAACCTATGCAGATATCTCGACGATATTATTTTCTGGGGTTCTACAAAAAAGGAATTTTTAGAAGTATTCAGAGGTATTTTAAAAACTCTTCATTTTTACAACTTTAGGGTGAAAGGTAGCAAAATGAAGCTTCTAGGAACAAAAATAAAATTATTAGGAAAAACATTAAACAATGGCGCTATAGAGCCAAATGCACATGTAATCACAAATTTAGACAAAATGAATGAACGCAATATTACTACAAAACGCATGCTCAAAAGATTTTTGGGTAGTGCTGCGTATATTTCGGATCATTTACCCTATTCCACAAAATTGTTGCATAAATTACGCATTGAGGGCACAGGGGTTAATAGTGTAGCAGTTAAATGGACTGACGATTTAATCAAAGAATTAAATTTAGTAAAAGACAAAGTTAAGAATTTAATTACGCTTCACCCTGTTGACAAGAATAAAGAAATACATGGGGTGGTAGACACCTCATACTATGCAAATGCGGCATTTTTCTACCAATTAGATGGTACTAAGAAGAATTTTATTAAACTATTCTCACGTAGGCGTTCAGACTGCGATAATAAACGTCGGCCTTCTTCCTGTGAAGTTGAACTGACAGGTTTATTAGCCGCAATGTTAGCCGCGGCAGCAGAAATTGAACAATGTGACCGTACATGTATAATGTACACAGACAGTCAATCCGTTGCAAAATTGTACAAAAAACTGAGAGTATCGGGCATCCCGACCGCAGACAGAAAAATAAACGAGTGTTTTGCAAAACTCGCTTATTTTAATTATGAGATAGTGTATGTCTCCGCTAAAGATCCGTCAATCGAATTTGCGGACTATTTATCACGTACGAAAGAGGCCTCAGCTTTATGCGATGGTTGTCTCGTTTGTGATATAGTCGACAGTTCGGGCGACGAATTTTTCAAACAACAGGCTAAACTATCAGAAACAGTCTGCTCAGTACGTTTCGATCCTATTCTCGTTCCAACTATGAATTATGAAAAATTTTTATTTTTACAAGAAGAGGTTCGTCCCTCAATTATTCCGGAAAATATGAAATTTCCATATACTACTCTAGGGTGGCTACACACTCTAATACCTAACCCTGATTTGTCAAAATTAAATTCCTACCATAAGTCGCAAGAATTGTTAGCAAAAATTTACAATAAAGAAGTTAATTTAAAATTGAAAATTTCTGATTTTATTGATGATTGGGAATTAATAGATTCCTGGCAAGACGATTGTTTTACAATCAGGAAAGCTAAGGAAGTCCTTAGAAATGAGCAAGACGCTCCTAACAAGCTACGTAAAGTTGGCACCTTGATTAACAACCAAGAATGCAAACTTTATAAAGGATGTCTGGTCAGATATGACAGGGATTTAGTAAATGAGAAATTGATCAAAATCGTTTTGCCCGAAAGTTACAAGTCTCAGATTGCAATCGCAATTCATAATACATTTGGACACGGTTCCGTGTCCCGCCTAGTTAATTCAGCAAAAAGACTTTTTGTAATTGCTAACATTCAGGACCAAATAAACACCCTCTGTAACAGATGCAAAGATTGTACTCGCCTTAAAAAATACAGGCCTATTGAGCGCGAAATCAAAAATTTTGATAATGAAACTTTGAACGTAGAAAGAATTGGCATGAGGATTTTAGGTGATGAAATTCACAGAACCGCACCTGTTACTATGAACCCTAAATTAAACCTAAGAAATAAAATTTTGGAAAATAAATCGGTCAAGATTTTTTTCGCTAGTGAATTTTTAACGAGATTCGCGGTCTCTATTTTAATTCAAGGAAATTTAAATAGCGAAAAACTTAAAGAAATTTTATACGAGGTTAAGAATCGTTTAGGGGCTACCGAACCAGACGATGCCTATATGACAATCAGAATGGACAGCGTTTCTACACACGCTGCACTAGTTGATGACCTAGATATCCGGGAATGGGGTATTAAAATTTGCTTATTAGAGAAAAATACCGGTTCAAAAAACCGGTTAGCCCCTCTAGACGGGAGAATCGCAATATTCTCAAAACATTTAAATTTGGAATTAAGTAGAAACGGAATTTCTAAGGAGGTAGCAGTAGCTGAAGCTACAAAAAAGTATAATTTTACTATTGGCGGGGAAGGTTTAAGACCAACAGAACTATTCCATGGACGTTATGTCCACGGAAAACCTTTTGCAGTTAATATTGAAGATTTGAAAAAAGCAACTATTTTACTTAGAAGGTGTGTTAAAAAGTCTATCGAATTAAAAAGATCCGAGAAACGTAGAATAAGACCTATGCACTTCATACCTTTTTCCGAAAATATGAAATATACCGACAGAAATAACATGCCGTTAAAAATGGGGGACATTATAATGATAGACGAGGGAGGTTTCCAAAAGGAAAATTATAGACCTTTATACCGTATTTGTGCATCAGACGAGATAAAAATTGGTATTGATTGGGATACCGGTTTAGTATCGTGCAACAAATTAGATTTAAAAATCTCAAAATTAGGGAAATTGTATATCTGGCAAATGGATTGGATTATCCAAGTAATCGACGGGAGGGAAAAATCCCTTAACTTAGAAAATTTGAATAAAATTGTGTCAGAGGAATACAAACAATTCGAAATCGAGAGCTACGGCCAATTTAATGTTGAACTTTATTAATTGTTTGAAATTAAAAATTTATTTCGAAAACTTTTTCGTTGCGGAATCATGCATAACCTCCAAAAGATAGACCGTTGTTATACCTTTTTAGGTTAATTCAGTTTATTTTACGAAATATATTTTGTTATAAAATAACAATTATCAGGCAAAATTGGCAGGTACAGTTGTTAACCAGCAAGCAACTAAAGTTCGCTTATGTAAATATTGATCGGTATCGAAAATTTCGCCAGAAAAAATGAAGATAAAATCGTTCCACTGTTCTTCTATTTCCAATTGATTGATTTGAATTTCACCTATACATCCTATCCACTGATATGTGGTATCTTCGGTATTATACTTGTCCAATAGAAATCTAAAAAATAATAAATTAAAAATAGCATTTTCTTTTTTTTTTCAATTTTTACCGAAAAGCTTTTATTAGAGCAGTTTTTGCTTCTGCCTCCTCAAAACCAATATATTCTATCGACTCGTCACATTTTAAGAAAACTTCTCGGTTAAAACGCGTTAAAACGGAAATGCTATCCATTTTATCCATTTTTATTTTTCTGAAAAAGTATTATTACTTATAATTGCCCAATAATTTTGTGTGAAAAATTTTAATTAAAAGTATCGCTAAAAGTTAGTCTCGTGGTATAAATTCAGCAAAATCAGAAAATGTGTATTCACCCATAGCTCGAGAGTCATTTTCAAAATGAACATCGCTGATTTGGCGCTCTAGCGCCATTTTTCGAAAAATCATTTTTTCACAATGAGCGGCGGAAATGACCCAAGAATAAGGCATAATTATTTTCCGATCCAAATCTCTGATATTGTCATTTTTTAATAAAAATGAATCCATAGCTATATCCCAATTTTGGGGTATAGGTTTACCATTTATACCAAAAAGATAGAAACGGTTTAACAATTTGAAATGGTAAAGTGTGCTATAGCGATATTTTGAAAATTCAAAAGTTTTTAAAAAGAAGTCTCTAAAAGCATCTATATTGGACCGCGGCAAAACTACTGCTCCGGTAGTACAGAATCCATACGGTATTGTTGTATCCAAGGTAGTCGGATCTGAAATTAAGAACAGCACCGCATCATTATGCACCATATTCTCTACTCGAGGATGTTTGATCTTTAATTGTTCCAACTAAAATCAGAATATTAAATAAAATATTTCAAAAATCCAATTTTCCATATTTTCCCCCTTAAAATTAATTTTGAAACAATTCTTATATATTAATGGTGCATACTTTCAAATAAGAAGATTCTACTGAAATACTCTCTCGTTCAGTTTTCACTATTTCGCCAATATCACCAGACCCAGTAGACTCATCAAAAAGTGCTTCCAAGTCATCAGGTTCTCCTAAAGAATCGGAAAATTCCGAATTACAAGTCTCAGTCCGATCCAAAGAAGCTATTAAAGTTTTATTTAAAATATTCATTTTCTATTTTTATTTCAAATTTTGGAAATTCGCGAATGAATAATTTTGATTAAAAGGGTTTATTGTAGAAACAAATTTTCGACACAAAATACAGTACCACATTTGTAGCTTTGAGTTTTCACCTAGCCACTAGGGGACTTGGTTAATATATAAACAAATTGGGACTAGAAAAAGTCAGAAAAATCAAAATAGTTTTTTTCTCTCTCAAAACAAAACCAAGACAAAATCAATTTTCAAAACAGGTATTTTATTTGTCTTTATTTTTTCATTTAATAAACCCTTATTAATTATTTATCTAGATTAGTTTTCTTTGGCAAAATAACCCAAAAGCCCTATTTTAACTTTTATTTTCAGGATGAACCTTGAAGATGATTTCGAACTAAGATTCAGGGAACCAAGAATCCATGCTATGAGCCACGACGGCGATGTTGAATATTTGGCGGCGATTCCCCATGAGAAACACCAAGACCATGTAAAAGACTTCGGTGCTTTACTGATAGATAGATCAGACGTAGCGTATTTTAGAAAGGTGTTCCTTCAACTAGTTGAATCGAACAATTTTGTAAAAACAACCGTCAAAGATTTTCTAGCATTAAAACGCGACGTTTTATACCGGGTCGACGGTTCTCATCACGACCGGGACTGGTTCCTATTCAATAGAGTCAGTTACTCTGAAACGGAACCGGATAAAATCATGATGTTCGTTCCAAAAATCTGGCTCGACGAAGCTCAAGCTGTTCAAAACTTCAACAACCGCATAAAACGCGGGAACTTGCGTAACAACTTGCGCACCAAAAACAGTTTAGAAAAACCGAAATTTGGCTCCGCTAACCCTAGTTTAGGGCGAATCCGAGATACGGTAGGCAGTTCTCAAAACATCGACTTATATAGTCCTTTGGCAGAACCAAAAGAAACCTTTTTCGAAGTTCCAGCGATAATTACCCCGGCTAAAGACTTAAACAACCCGGCGAATCACGGTACTCAAATGTACCAAGAATCATTCAATTTGGATCCGGAATTGACTTAAAAATTTTTTTTTTTAATACTGTACTCCCTTAATCAAGTCGAACTACCGTATTAACATTTTTGAATAAAAATTCAGTCGGAATTAAAAACAAAACTTTGATGTTTTTATTTTTTATTATAAAATGCAGTGTTTCTCGAAAAATCGAAACGCCTAGAGCGAAAACGGACAGACAATATTTTTGAATAAAAAGGGCCATGTGTTGGCAACTATATTTCGTTTCGTGTCATAATTTCGGAAGTTAAAAAACAACCTAATTAAAAACTCATTCTAGTTTCATTTTCAAAATATAGAGTTTTAACCCACGTCCCCACTAGGGACAAATGTGACACGACAACCATCATTTTTTCCATTTTCCGTCTCATTAGAGATTTGTGAGTTTCCAAAAACATAACCCAACGGGTTTGATTAATTTTTACTTTTCAAATAAATCATGGACAATTTCAAAATGGATTTTGGTTCAATCCCAAAAATCTTCAAAGACGACGTCAGTTCAGACGAAAAGGGAACCTACTCTTCATCGGACGGTGATTTCGTCCCAAATGACTTAGGTTTTTATTTATTTTTATGCTACTTAGCATTTTCAGTACACGCAGTGATTTTCTGCATTAATGCGGTCTACCAAGCAGACAAGGATTTTTAATTTAGTCTATGTCATAGTCTAAAAACTATTCCCTATATATATTACTAACACATTTCGTTCTGAAAAGAAAAAGATTTTATCTAAATTCAAAACTGAGTGGAGCGTAAAACTACAATTTAAAATTTTGTCCTAAGAATATTTCCGTTAGAAATTCAGATAAACCTTTTTGTCGAAAACGAAATGCGCGAATAAATATAGAAATTGGTTTTAGAATATAAACTACAGGTTTAAAAATTTGTTAATTTTGTCTTTTCAAAACAATTTTTATGTGTTAAAATTTTAACCCTTAGAAACAAAAAGCCGAAAAAGACCAATTTTCTGATAAAGTTTTTTTTTAAAAAATACGAAATTAAAAATCAAATTTTAAGAAGTTCGAAGAAACCCGAAATCAAAAATCAATTGTGATTACTGCAACAACTACGAAACGGCTCCAAGAGGAAAAGGAACAAAGTGCTGTTTCCCCTGCCCAGCGCACAATCACCGTCGTCCAAGAGTTCATTTTAAATTACACGATGAAGGTGTCGTAATTTTGTTAAAAATGGTCTCAAAATCTGAGATTGACCAACTTTTTATGTGCCACCAACGTTTCGGCCTGACAAATGTCCTCATTCGGGATTTTTTACTTTTGGAATACAAAGTAATTGACAATGAATTTTTAGAAATCTCGAGAGATCGAGATTGGATCCCAAAACTAGCGGATTTAAATGGGTACTGTTTAGTACCAAATAAGATAAAAAACGAAATTCCCATCGTTAAGGATTATTTGTCACGCCGAAAATGCAGCTGAAAATTTTCTGCTTATTTTCAAAACTACCAATTTACAAAAGAATTCTTAGGCTTCTCCAATTTTATTTAGCTACTGGAATTGTATATTTTGTCCATCATATTAAGCAATAAATCAACAGAATTCTATTTTTGCTGTTTTATTTATTTTAAAAAGAAAACACAAGATCATTTTCGAGTAAGGTCAATTTTGAAGTTACAGATATTTCGTCCCATATTACAATCATGAAAAGCGCGTCTGTAACCAACGCAAGCCAAGTAGTGTCCGACGTCAAATTGAGCTGAAAATAAATCTTAAAAGTATCAATATAACCCAGAAATATATACTTTTCGCAAAATTTCTGAATAACCATTATAGACAAAATGCCGAAAAAAGGCGGATTAAATTTTCAAAATTCAAAATTTTCTGTTTTTCACTTTTTTTCAAAAATTAGAAATACATAATTAACGATCAAAATCATAATTATAGATACCTCGAGGTAATACAAGCGTTCGATCATCCCCTCTTCGATCCTGATATCGTGGTATAAATCGAAAAAGTGGCTCTGCTGTCTCACGAATAAAATCGTACATGCCTCTACCATAAAGCTCGCCGGTGAAATGGAAATCATCCATCGTACAATCTTTCGAGGTAAGATAATTTTGCAAATAATCGTCACCACTAGATCGGTGTATAATTCTGAAATCCAAATTCGAGCTAATTGACGGATAATGTTTGTGCCACAACGCAGAAACTACCACAATTAGTAGTGAAGCCGAAATCCGGCTTAAAGGTACTCGTCTGATATCTATTATCAGTATCATACCTAAAAATTTTTTTTAAAAAAAATTTTCAAAACCGTTAAAACTTTCAAAGCTAGAATTTAAAAATCCTAAAAACCGTTGTTTTTCAGTTTTATCTTGGATTTTCCCTAATACCCACCTAAATAACTACAAGTTGGTCAGTTCCACCCATACTCAAACCATTAAGGCAACTGTTGCACGAAATTTTAACTTATCTCACCCCCAATTTCTAGAAAACCGGATTAATTCATTGTATTTGATATGCAGGAATAATTTCTACACAAGAAATTTAGATTCCGGAAAATGGTCATTTTTTAGAGAAATCTACGGACCATCACGTCTTCTATCAAAAATACAGCGAGTAAATACGAAAATTCCATGTCACAAAAAACTATATCGGTTAGGGACCTCCTACAGATTGGGCCAATACATTATTCCAAATATTAATCTGGAGAATTTTATTTGTAATAAATGGTCGCATTGTAGCCTTATAATCTTAAGTTCGTCAATTCCCATGAAAAATAGGAAAATTGTAATTAATCAAAATTTGCTAAAATTATGCTTCCTAGTAAAAATCTACTTGAGCCATATTCTGTTATTTTCATCCGCGGATTCACAAAACACGAAAATTGAGAAATGTAATTTAATCCTAGGATCAAATTTCAGCAGATCAGATTTCATAGAATTTTTAGAAAAAGAAGGAAATTTACTAACCTACATTTTTGACGAATTAAACGAACTAGGAATTGGTATCGACCCTTTTACTCCACACAGAGTACATCGGTTAAGTTTAAACATAAACGACCTACGAATAGACAACTTTTTCGAACCAGACGAAAACGCTCTTTTCGTTGAGCTCATAAATTTATCCTGTATCGGGTCTACGCATATGTCTACAATTTAATAATTACCTTCATATAATTTATCAAACGGCGGACCTAGGGATCTTCCACGTACAAAACTAGTAGCATCCGTACAACCAATCAATCCAAACACAGCTTCTATTACGTCCTTTGTAGCTTTAGGTTGACCAGACCCTACGTTACCTTAAAATCTTTTTTTAACTTTTAAAATCACAAATTTACAATGTCTTAAATTCTGCTAAACTTTTCTATAAAAGTCTTCCAGTCACGTGAAACTTGATTTAAAAAAATTTTTAAACTATTTTATTTTAGACTCACCAAGGTTGACGTAAAGCAACGGTTCATCAACAGAATGATGAAGCTCCAGACCACGATAATTCAAAACTCCTCCGGTACGTAATCCAGGATTATTAGTACTATAAATCTGATTTCCAAGCATTTTTTGAAATAAAATTTTAAGTACAACCAAAGGGGTGTGTCCATGGGCCTCGATAAACTGGCTTCTATTTTTAGAAAATACACGGATTAATTTTTGTTTTCAAATTTAAAACTAGTTTTTAGTACCTTTTTCTACAAAGTGCGCATAGAGGGTCAAAAGACCCAGTAGCCTGATGTCTACAAGACACCCCCGGAAAAGTAATAGATAAATCGTGAGCAGTTTTCTGCTGTAAATAAGTCATTTCGGAAATTTCGGCAGCATAAAGCTTGGTTTCAACCAAGTGCACAAACTCTGACATTTGGGTCTCTTTCGAACCTATAGGAACGTTAACCATAGCTTTTTGCATCTCCATCAGTATCAGGAGATAATCAACCTGACCATCAACGGCTAGAACCTTAGAATAAAGCTTATAAACAATATAGAAGAAAATTTTCTAAGTGACTTAAATTTTTAAGTGATTTTTTTTTCGGAAATAATTATAAAACACTAACCGTGAATCTACAATTGCAAATGGTGATTTTCACGACCTGGGTATCCACATTATAACCTACGACATATTTTCTAGGCATTTCTTCAACTGATACCATAAGCGGACGTATCACCGAACCAACAACTTCCGGTAAAGAATCCGTCCCTAGCTCTTTGTAAGGAATGGTATTTAGCAGCATCTGGTCACTCAACTGATGCTGGTGCATCCGCATGTCAAGCTCATCACGATCGGCAACGAGATCAGGGGACAAATAAAAAACCGACATTTTTTATCAAAAACCTAAAAAATCATTATTTTACGTTTAAAATTTTTCTCACGTGACACTTTTTGGAAAAACATTTTTTTTTCTGTTCAGCAATGTTCCGATATGTTATCAAAGAACGCAGAAATGCAGGTCAAAACAAAACCGAGTTAGATTTGCTATCGGCCATTTCCAATAAATGGGGAATTATGTTGTATAACGGTACAGATAATACTGTGCAAATTAACTCGCTATTCTCAAAACTGAGAAATCTCACCAAAAACGAATTCACCCACGAGAATTTGGACAGTATTAACGTATCAGACCCTGATATTCAAAACGACTGGATAATTGCCCGGGACATATTGTGCAATTTTCAAACTCGCGCCACTTTTTATGAAAAAGAACTCAAAAGAGTCCGAACAGAAATCAAAGTTACAAGGTTAAAACAAACCCGAAAATATCCTCATATTTATTTTTATTTTTTTTGCAAAATTAGATATATTTTTATACCAGATATTTTATTTTTTCAAATTGTACATATTTAACATACAGGTCAAAATTTAATTTAACCTTAAAATCAGAATCATACGAAAAACGGCACAATATTCAGGTCGACATGCTGAGAATCCAAGCTGAAAAGGCTGAAACCATAAGCCTACTCAAAAGGACCCTGGATAAATACACCTAAAATTTTCCGTTTTTCAAAAACTTATATTTATCTAATATACACAACTTTGAGAACAAAACCTTTTATTTATATAAAATATAGCCTATTTTAGAAATGTCCGAGCTTGATCAAAACGGTTTTAAGGAGATTGATTTTATCAATGATAATATCACGGTTCCGGTCTCTGTTCCAGACGACCAAATGAGCGGGCAAAGCGACTCATTGGCCCAACAACAAAATGACTTCGACGATACCGTCGCAAGTGTCGACGCCGATTTTCAAAAGGCTCAAAAAGAGCTCATTATTCCAAAGTTTCGACTACGGAAAACCAATGAGGCCCCAGCAGTAAAAACCATTCGAAAAAAGGGGTTTAATTTGACCGATCTTCTGAATAATAGCGGTAAAGCCGCAGCCTCAGAAAAACCTTCCGACCCGAATAGTATTGACGGACAAAGAGATATTCTTGCCCGCAGAGACCGTGATAACAAGGCACTAGCAAGGTCAAAATGTATTGACCAATTTTCAAGCGTAGAGACGCACCTGGAACACTGGGCTGTGAGTACAATTTTGAAAATAAAATTTATGTTAAATTTCGAATTTTTTCTCCAAAAATTTCAAAACTAAACATCCTTATCTCTTAAGCACATTCGCCACTTTAACTCCCGAGAAATAGAGGTGATCCAGACCGTTGAAGAATATAAGGGGTTACTTGCCGATGTAAAGGAGTTCAATACTTTCATGTTACAAAATAACATAAAGTATATGTGTTTATTTCCGGAATTACTCTCAATATTTTTGGGAATTTGTGAACGAGGTCGGACTATTCACGAAAACGGACCACCAAAGACCAAACCTTGCTGGTTGAACTTTGCGGTAAATAAAGTTTAATTTTTTTTGTAAAAACTCTCCACAAAATTATCCTTTAACCTTTCTCTACATAAAGGAAAAAGCGATTAATTACCTGAGAAAATAAAACCAGCGATTTCTTTAGCGATTTCTCTAGCTCGTGTGAATAAATTTTGAAAAAAGCAAAGTCTCAAGGAAATACCTTATCAAATAATTCCTTTATTTTATTTTCTGACCTCCTTTTAAGGTGATTCAGGCAGACGACGGACGTGTCAGCGAAATAACACTAAAATTGGAACTCGATGGCCCATTGAAGGATAGGTAAACCTTTTATCGATTTTAAAACCCGCGCGTAAATTTAACGAATTTTGATTGGCTTTTAAAATTTTTTTTTTCTAAATAGACAAGTGTTAAAATAATAATGTGTAGTTAATAAAACGACACTAATTTAGAGATATGGTTTTTCCACCAGTAACCCGGGACTCAATTATTGGGAAAAGCATTGAAACACTCCGAAATAAATTGAAAGCCACAAGCCTAAATTTTGATGAGAACTCACTCGATGAGTGTAATAGCGTCGAGGACTTAAGACGAGCTGGTAAAATGGCTATTACAGCCAGATTCGACGCTGAAAATCTAGTTAACGGAAAAATTTCCAAGCTAGAAAGGGTTTCCAAACAGGACCCAATGAAAATTTTAAAGGCACTAGGCCCAAACTGCAAAAACTACCAGACCCGGCAGCTACTCTTGACAATGGATGACGATTCAGAACCTCTTGTGGTTGTCGACGAGAGAGGAAATTTAGGGGCCCTTCGAATCGTAAACAACGAAATCGAGGTCGCTACAAAACCAGCCTGGTTGGACTCGATCACTCTTTTCCGAGATCACCGGCCACTATCACACGGAAACGATAACCGTAACGAAAGAATCGACCGTTCTACTTACCGTCGAAAAAATCGTTTTTTGAACCAAGCACGTGTGAACGAGTCAAATTTCACAAAGGCAGAACATTTCAAGCATAAAAAAGGGAAATTTTTAGACTAGGTTAGAGTTAAAATTTTTTTTTCATAAAATTATTTGTATTCATATAAACGCTAATACATAATTGGTAATCAACATATTAATTAGATATTGTTATATCTGATTTGACTTAAAATATATTAAAATATATCTTAAACCACAAAAGGGGGTTGGGACACGTAAATATATATTATGCGAAAATAGTAATTTTCAA
>SCLH01002358.1:9626-23757 GCA_004367855.1 Oikopleura vanhoeffeni
TTTAATACTTCAAGTTACTGTTATTTATTTCGAAAAAAGTTTAGTTGTTAAGTTGTTACTTTTTGTTAATTGATTTGTTCTTGCTAAGGAAGTCTGAGCACCTTTACATGTTTTTTATATTCTAAGTAATAAATAGTCATAATTATTTTGGTGATTATATTTTTTATAATATATTGAATTACCACTGTAACAGAAACTCCCGTTATATCGATCACCGATGTAACAATTTGTAGTAGTGTAAAAGTAAATGTCCCTCGGTACATTTCATATTTCTTATGAAAGTACCCGTAGACAGCAGCTTCTACATTTCCTACTGTTACATCGGTGATCCGCAAACTTAAGAGTTTCATTTTATATTATATTATTTTTGTCAAACTTTTCATTTTGCAAAGAAAATATTTGTAACTGTTAACTTCGTATTTGTGATTGAATCGATTTCTCAGGGTCAATCTTTTTCTCAGTTGGTTTGACTTTTATAAATGGTCCCCAAACTGTTTTTTTCTTAGTGATTTCAAAACTAGAGTCACTACTGGTTGTTGTCGAAATATTTTGATTTTGTAGTTCTTCTAGACTTGGAATGTCTGAGAACTCGTGACTGTTAATTTGAGTGTTTAATTTTTCGGTTATCAAATTATCCATATTAGGATTTTCCAGTAGGTTTTTGGATTCATTGCTCAGAAGTGATATGCCAGACAAGTTTATATGTACGTCGTTATCCCCCGTAGTTTTTGTACTTTCAAGTGAAAAATTTATTTTCCAACCACCTGTTTTCTTAGTATCAACCTTGAATTCACAATTGATTAAGTTTAAGTGAGCTTGTGCTATTTCAAACTCAGTTAGTTCAGTGGTTTCGGAAAATTCCTCCATTTTTTGTAGGATTTCTGCATGCTTTCGGCATTTTGAGACAAAATTTTTAATCGAGGTGTCCAGTTCGTAGTTCATGCTAGTTACTAAGTTTTTCATATATAGGCCAATTTTGTCCCCATAAGCGGTGAACATGCCAGCTAGTGGCCGGAAATCCTCGTCTGTTATTAGGTTCCCTAAGGCCCCATTACCCTCCGTAATAAATTCAAGTTCACTTATCTTGTCAATAAGTGTTCTACCAACTGCAAATAGCAGTTCGTTGACCTTGTCTACATCATTGTGTAGCATATTTGAGCGCATTTTTTGAATATTGCTCATCTCAGAATATTTTGAAATTTTTAATTTTTGCTCTATGCTGATCAAAACTTTACGTCGTTCTTGAGCTGCTAAGGCATTTTTACTAAGTATTTTCAGACAGACTCCTGGCAGACATCCCTTTTTACGCGAGTAGGCCAAATATTTTTCAATTTCATCGTATTTGACGATTATTTCAAGGGCCAGGCTGTCAAATCGTTTTTTGACTTTTTGAATCTTTTTCTTTAGTCTTAGCTTTTCAGTCCCTGCATCATTGCATTCCAAATTTAACTTTTCAACAATCATATCCCCCTTTTCTTTATAATAATCAGATTCTTGGAAATTCCTAAGTGCCTCAGCTCTTACTATATCTAGGGTCTCAGGGTCGAAATTCAATTTTGTCGTTTTTCTAGAACTGCATCTTTGCCGTTTGCTATCACGGTCAGGTGATAAACTATTTTCTAAGAAATTTTCGGAAAATTTTGACTTTTCGAATGATTTTGTGAAAGGTCCGAAAATGTCTTGTGTGACTGTATCAGTTGGTGAACAGTCATATACTTCCATTACATTTTCAAAAAGATTCCATGATTCGTCAATTTCTTGGTTTTCTCCAACAGGATTGATGAATGGGTCTTTTAGAGTTTCTAAGAAAAGCAGTTCTTGGGAGGCGGCAGAGAGCAGGAAGATTCGTAGGGCAACATCCTCGACGATTAATTCCGGCATTTTGTAATCTTCAAATTGAATTTCGCGCTTAAGTTCAACGTAGATGTATTTTAATTCATCGTTTTTTAAGCACCTCATAGTGTGCTTGATAATGTGATATTTATAGTTTCTGCACCTATGTAACATACGATGTAATTTGAACTCATTCCAATCAGTACAAATTACATCAGTTTGCCCTCTATCTTGAGTGACTATTGCTGCCATGATGGCAATCCTGGCTTCCCGAAAAAAGCCCATTTCAATTTTTTTAACTAAGTCAATTTCAGGGTTTATCTTGGCGATTTTACTTTTTTCACAGTCCTCGCAGATAGTGGCATAGTAAACATTTCTCGGTGTATTTTTCGGCCACACATTTTCATTACACCAATAGTGTTGTTTGACATGTGTATGGAGCCACAGACCTGATGGTCCTTCACTGGTACGAAAAACGGGAATAACACATCCCTTAGCATTTATAAATCTTCTAAGCATTTCAGGATTTAATAATCTATAAACTGAGATTTCTTTAATAAATTTCATATCGATCAACTTTTTGTATTGCTGTGGTGTGTATTTGACTGTCAGACCGCTACCAATAAAGTGAAATCGTAGAACTTGACAGTCTTCGTAATCTAGTAGTAGATTTTTCTTGGCATGTGCAAAGTATTCCAGGTCAAGGCAGACTATAATACAAGGTTACAAAACTTTATAATTTATTCGATTTTTTGTCTTAAGGCTAGCGCGTGTGTATAACAACCCCCCCCTTAGTATATTGAGTCGAAATTAGTAATTCATGAGCACTTATTGGCTCTAAAGAAAATTTTTGTCAGTTTTGGTATTTTAGTATTAACTGGTGTTTTTCTATTTATAAAACATACATTTCTCCCCAGTTGTTCCTAAAAAACTCAAAATTTTCTCTGTGCCTGGTATCCTTTGTAGGAGGAACCTGCCACAGAGTACTAAGTTGAGTAATTTAGATTTTTCACTTAATTAATGGTTAATTTTTAATTGTTAAAGGCCGATCGAAAAAATCATTCATTTTTCTCAATTACAATTTTAATAATGCTCTTTTTTTATCCTTTTTCAGTTATTCCTAATTTTGAAATTTTATCAGTAAACTAGGTAGTGCAAACATCCCCATTTTCACGACAATATTTGCACCATCAGTTTGTATGATAAGGTTTTTGTGAAGTGTTGAGCGATTTTGTCGGCTAGACAGTTTGATTATGTTATTTTTTAGGAATGATTCGTGAATTACTTAGGAAATAACGAGAGTTTTCTGAAAACATGTAGTACACATTGGCCCATTGCTTTTTAAGCTGAGATATTTCGAGGGCAATTTTTATTCTAAGAATAATTTTGGAGAGTTGATTAAATTTAATGATCATTTTTTCACGAAGTAAATGGTTGCTAGATTTTTGTCGTGTACGAAGAAATTAATTTGTTTTAACTGGTTGTGTATATAATGCAGAGTTGCTTTAAGGTCATTTTAGCATAGTTTAAATGCTACTGTCACTCCTGTAATATAAGCTTGGAAACTTAGTTTTACTTAGATAATGTTCAGGGGTGCCTATTATATGCCCTCTTTGATCAGTCGGATATTCGTTGAGAATTCTGATTCCAAATATTTTCAATAGTTTAGAAGCATTTATATTTTTGTCATATTTTTTACGATAAGCCGTGGCTTGAAAATGGTGTAATCCTAGTTTGTATGCTTGTATAGCGAAAATTGTGGGTCGAAAGTAATTATACGTCATTTCACTCTGATAGTATCGATAAACTACACGTTTTTGTGCTAAGAATATTTTATCGATTTCCGATGGATCTGAGCATCTTTTACATTTATACTTTTTTTCCTTATGCGGATGTTGACACAAATTATTGTAGTGGCTTTTTACTTCATTTTTGAATTCCTCAGAACCAAAGCGAGCTTTCACTCCCTCCGGTAGTTCATTGAATTCATCAAAGAAGCAATATGGCCAGCTACTTTTAATCCTAATTTTCTGAGATTTAGTTGTATTAGCTAAAATTTTCTCTGGGATTTTAAGTTCAGTTGTGTATGATCCATCCATAATACCCCTATAATAAATATTTCTACGAGCTGCATTTACAAATTCATTTTTTGGAAATGGTCTGATCGCTAGCTCCCCCCTACTACTTAGAACACATGGTTTTAATAATTCAAATAAATGTGTTGGTTTACCCGTAACAAAAGTTGAATTAAGTCTATTAATGGCTAGATAAGCGTGTGTGTTAAAAATATTTCTTAATGCAAAAGGTCGAAGAAGTTCTTCATGCGATATATGCCTTCCTATTTGCGCGTATGTTTGTTTTGTTAAAACTTTAATGAAGCCACAAAAAATATTTTGAAACTTGGAGTACCATTTATTTGACAAAAAAGGCTGACAGTCTAACCCGTGACTGAAAAATCCTATAGCAAAGCTGTTGTATAGTCGAACTATTTGTTTTTTGGTACCATAATCTCTCATTGCCATAATTTTGTTACTTACAGCAATCATACGTTTTTCTACGTGTTTGAGCTGAGGTTCAAGGTCTACTATATTTTTCGCGTTTTTACCTAGTCTCAATCCTAGATATAATAATTCATCACATAAATCTAAGTGTTTATTATCTAATAAAATTTTTGTGTCATTTCCTTTTTCCCATTTACCTAGTAAAAAGCCAATTGATTTTTCTGAAGCAATCGGGATATCGGTAGCATTTAGCATTTGAACCATGCAACCAAAGACATCTTGGGCTTTTTTGATGATTTCGTCTTCGTCATTTCCAAGCAGGATAATACCTAAATCATCTGCATAACCAAGAATTTTTGTTTCTGGAAATTTATTTTGCATAGAGACGAGTACATTATTAAATACCCTAGAAAAACAGATTGGCCCACTACCACTACCCTGAGGTACACCTCTATTGGGTAGTTTAATTATATTACTACGTTCGTTGTCTCTTTGTACATAGAAGCTCCTATTATTAAAAAAGTTTTCAAACCAATTAAAAGTATTTTCTGAGCAAAAATTGTAAATGGATTCTAGGATCGCAGCATGTGATGGCGATCCGAATGCATTTCTACAGTCGATCATTAACACTAAGGCTAAGTTAAGATTGTAGGATAGTTTAATTCTATTGGTCAGTTCAACAACTGCGGTACTACAGGCATGGTTTTTTCTGAATCCATGCTGGCTGTTATAAATTAGGTTATGACGCTCTAAATAATTTTGAAATTGTGCTGCTGCTATTTTTTCACAAACAGTCCCAATTATGTCACCCACGCTGATAGGACGCCAACCTGAAATTTTGTTGGCGTCCTTTCCCTTCTTAGGAATGGGTGTTACTCTACTAACTTTCCAAAAATCAAAAAATTTACCTTTAGTAAGCGAATGGTTAACAATGTCCACCATTATCTCTTGATATTTTTTATTTAAATTTGACAATATTCGCTTAGTCATTCCTGATCTCCCCCTACTGTTATTTTTACATCCCCTTAGGGCAACGACAAATGAATCACTTTTTGTTTTACCGTCCCATTTGATGGGCCTTAGTGAAAAAATAGGGATATTGAAGTTATTAGGGATACATTTGGAAATATTGAATTCCCTATCATTAGTTTTTATAGGATTATCCCACTGAAGTTTTGCAAAACCCTCAGCTATTTCATCTACACTGAGATTACATTGGTTTAAGTTAGTTTTACTTTTGTTAATTTTATTATTGATCTTAAAAAATTCTTGAGAGTCAATAAAAATCGAGCTATGAGTTTCACTGAGAGTGCTAAGTCTGTCTGCTTTACACAGTCTATGAAAAAGTTTACTGGCTTCATTAAATGCCATTTTTATTATATTATCATCTGGATTTTCTTTCATTTTTACTCTTAGAAAGTTCATTTTATTACGCCACTGCATAGTGGTGTCACTACATACAGTTTTAAAAAATCCAATTCTACGCTCAACAATTCTTTCTGGTTCTGTTAAGTCGACCAGTTTTTCAAAGAGACAATTAATTTTTTTACATTTGTCGTCCTCAGAAATATTGTCATTTTTAATAACGTTTTTAAAAGCTCTCCAAGCTAATGTACTGTTATTATAAATTTCTTCATCAGAGGCGTGTTTTCGACTGAACGTCATTTTTGTGATTTGTGCAAAATTGACGTCTATGTCGATATACCCTCTTTGACCTAAGTGGCCGTCAGTTGCAATTTCGTCCCTTAAGTTTAGATGACAAAAACCTGCTAATTTGATATTTTTGACGAATATAGCGTCTATGGTTGAGTCTTGAAATTTGTTAAATTTTTTATTAAACCTACTATAAGTCGTTTTTTTAACTAAGTTGGTAAAATTAGGTAAAGCATTGTATACTTTTTGCGTGACCGTTTTTGACACTTTAGGTCCTAAGAAATGAATATTGAAATCCCCCCCAATTATTGTGGCATACCTCTCAGTATTTTTTGCCACTTTTTTTAATTCATCAAAAAAGTTATTTTTGTCTAAATTTGCATATTGATATTTGAGTGAGCCATTACATGGTCGGTATAAACTAATGAAAAAAATTCTGAGACTTTCATGACTAAACTGTATTTTGCAAAAGTAATTAGCACATTCAATTTGTTTTACATAGCACGATATTTCTTCTTTAATCAAAATTGCTGCGTAGCATTTATTTTTAGCGTCTGTCAGACCCGTATACAGTTTATATCCGCTAGGACAAACATGGTCAGAGAGCTTAGGATCGAAATTGATCTCATTTAGTAGGAAAATTGCGACATCGTGGTAAATTTTTACCAATTTTTCTATTTTGCCTGCGTTCATGCTTGCTAAGTTAATATTAATAAAATCAAGATTTGATTTATTTTTGATTAATTTTCTTTTTTTTATTAATTTAGTTGGAGCATCAATTTCAAAATAATTTGGATTGTCAGTTACAATGATCGGAAACTTAGTTTTGTAACTGTAGAGCGCGTTGCGATGTCTGTCAGACTGAAGTTGGTCCACAGTTTCTTTTTCTGGAATGTGGAGCCCAGCCGCTCTGTTATAATACATACTCTTATCAACGAGTTTGCTTTGATAACATTCAAAGCATAATTTTAAAGTATCTAAGTCATTTGCAATATTTTTAAGTAAGATAAGCCCGTTTCCTATTTTGATTTTATTATGTCCTCTGTCAGTGAACCAGCAGATGAGATCCTCGCAGGTTGCTTTTTCGATGTCATCGATTTTGTACATGTCAGGATCAGACGAAATTGAACTATAATTAGAAGAGTTATTTATCGCTTTTCTTAGTTCTATCGATAGATTTTGGTGATCTATTTCACCATATGTTTTTTCATAAAAATCATCAATACCTTGTAAACTAGAGGCTACAGATTGATCTGAGTAATTTGAACGCATTTTTGAAATTTCTGAAAATTGTTCAGGCGATGATTGTACAGCATTTGTTTCTAAGGCGGAAAAAATTGATTTAATTGGCGATGAATAAGAGTCTATGTTAGAGTTGAAAAAGTAATTTTTATCGTAAATGTTCGAGTAATTTTCATCTAATTCTACTGTATTATTCTCAGTAGTTATTTTTTCATCATTAAACTTTGGTTTAATAATTTTATTATCTTTTTGTATATAAAAATGTTCGAAGTTAATTTTGTCAGTCCTTTGGTCTAATTCCAAGTTTAAATATTTTTTTCGTAAAAAATTAATGTTTAAATTGTCAAGATTAGGAATTTCTGTGGTCTTAATGGCATTAATTTTCGGTTTTTTAGCTAAAAATCCACAATTTCTGTCATTTAAACTGTTTTTAAAATTGGGAGTGGTAGGTGGTTTTGGCGATAATTTATTCAATCTTAGTTTTTTCATAAAAAATTTATTTTTTGAACTCTTCCTTGAGTCAGCAAAAAGATCTAAAATATTATCTAAGGGAGGAGCGGTTAATTGTCAATCTTGATCCATATTTAGCTCCTGAGACTGTTCTTCATTAGTAGCTTCTAGTCTCAGGGGCGACGCGTCGAGGTCTGGCGCAAATTTCATTTGGAGCAAGGAAATAAAATCTTTGGTCAGGTTGATTTTACCCGTTTTTCCCTGAGATTCAGTTTTAACCTCACAAGTAATGTTAGGATTACTCATAACGTTATCTTTAACCCAGTTAAAAACTATTTTGTGTCTGAGCGTGGGCATGATAGCACCTGGGTAACCTGACGATTCTCTCAGAAATGAAGGATCATCAATCGCATTTTGAAATCGATTTGATTCAAAAATGTATAATTTCAGCTCAGTAACAGATATTTCTGGGGTAAAATTTGGATCATTTGCTAATTTTGACTCAATTAGTCTTATTTGCGAAGTAATCTCAGCAACAATTTCTGGAGCCATGTATAATGACAGCCAGAACCATTCCAGGGCCTTGTCTCTTGATCCAAAAACCGCAAGAGACTCCTGGTTAACTTTAATTTGACGTTGCTTCAAATTAATATTGTCATCAATAAGACAATTATTTCGCACGTAAACCGCTGAGTTACGTTTTTTGACTGGTCGGGCGGGAGAAGTTGCCCCTGCTTCAGGCCCTAGGCCAATGAGTGCCAATTTGCGTTTTTGACCCACATTAATTGCTCTTGGCGTTTCAGCAGCTTCAGCTATTTTTTCCAGCACCCCCTGTAGATACTTAGAACCAATGAAATTGGTGGAATTGGTCTTAACTTTTGAATCCGGACTTTGAGAAGATTCCTCATTATTAGTCTCAGAACGAGCCGCTCCCGCCAACTTTGGCAGTTTTTCAACCTCTGGGTTGCCCACCAGCAAACTTAATTCACCCTCTCCGGCTTTGATCTGTTTTTCAATGTTATCAATCATATTAGTATCATTGACAACCTTGAAATTTCCGATCGCCTTGGAGAAGGTGTCCAACTTCACTGGTAGTATACCCAGAGATTGAACTGCAAGATTAGCAGCAGTCATCTCGTTCTCAGCTGTTTTAAGTGCCTTCTCATTGGCTAATAAGGGCCGGTCTTCAAATTTTAGGACTTTGTCCATTTTTTCACCGAATTCTAAGAATTTACATACGGTATTTGAGGTGTCATTTATTGCTCGATTTTGGAGTAAAACAACTCGATTGATATCGGCAGCTAAGTTGGTGGTGTTGGTGCGGATTTCATTACGCTCGAGGGACGCCTGCACCGCCCACGTTTGACGACTGCGTAAAAGCGCCGTATTTTGGGCATGGATATTAACACACACCTGCGTATTGGCAATTACCCCCTTTTTGATTTTGTCGACGGTTGAATTTTCGACTAATTTTTTCGATACCCCAATTTTCGGTTTAACAGCAACCAATTTGGACCCATTAACCCTTAGATTTGATTTCATCAAATCAGCTGCTCGCAGCGGTTTTTGGTTAATTGCTCTCCGTTCGCTATTTACGGTACTTCGCGTTTTTCGTGCGTCCACTTTTGTAGCAAACTCGTTGTCATCGAGCGCAAAAAGTGAGTCATCAAAAATGACCCCAAAGCGTGGGTGTAACCGCTTATGTTTTTTGTCCTTAGGAATTTGCATCAAGGCGTCGTCAAAAAATACCGTATTTTCGATGACATGGTCAAGTCGACCTGGCTCAGCATTGCACCAGTTCATCGAGGCCTTATTAAAATTTAAAATGTCGGTCAGAGAGAGCATTCCATCAGCAATTTCTTTCTCAGATGGTGAGTACCCCCATCTTGGCATGTCGAGAAGTACTTGATTTTGAATATGGGCCTTGAGCAAAAAATTTTCGTAGTACTCCTTAGTACTATTAACAAATAAAAATGAACCATCTTCGACCATGACGAAGTGTCCAGTTATAAAAGGAGCCAGGCGTAAACGCCACATTTTATCACTACGGTCGAGTAAGCTGTAACTTCGAAAGGCAAAAACTAAGAAATCCTTTTTGGTAAAAAATTCCACAGAAACTGCGAATTCGCCATTGTCAGTTTTATGAATTTTGTAGTTTTGGGGTTGAGCTCGGTTTGATTTTAAAACATTGACCAAAGTATTGGGCCGAATGTTGTTACGAATAAGAAGTTCTTGGAAAACTACATTTTCGTTTTTTAATGAAGAAAGGACATCATCACTAAGGTGCTCATTTGCTCGACCCGCAGTATAACGATCTACGTGTTTAAAATTTGGGTCAATTTTGAAATTAATTGCTTCGTGTCTACGAACGTTTCTAGCATTTAACCATTTTGCCGACTCAGATCGAAT
Organism: Oikopleura vanhoeffeni; assembly: GCA_004367855.1. Lineage (NCBI taxonomy): Eukaryota > Metazoa > Chordata > Appendicularia > Copelata > Oikopleuridae > Oikopleura > Oikopleura vanhoeffeni. The sequence continues at coordinate 19,715 of SCLH01002358.1, forward strand.
TGGTTGACGATTTTGAGACTGGCGAGGACGCGTGTAACCAGTTTTCGAGTCTGAAAACATGATTATATTATTGGCTTCAAGAGCAACTTTAGATTCTAAGTTCGATTTTTTTCGAAAAAATGTTCGACACTTATTTACTGCATCTAAGTTCTTATATAAATAATTAACGTGCGTACCTCGACCCATATTGGCTTGGTTATTGACATAGTTGCCATGATTCGAATTATCTGCATTTACCCACCGATTTCGAATTTCATTCGACCCACCATTTGCATTTGACGAACTTCGAGCTCTACGGTCATAGTTGTCATTTCGTTGCTCGTGAAAATTTCGGTGTTCTAAGTCAGGTTCATTAGCTCGGCGATAATTACCCCCATTATCATTTTCACGTGAATAACGCGTAAAATTAGGCATTTTTTCAATTTAGGCGAAGAGATCAAGATTCTAAATAATTTTTCAGATTAATTTTTGGTGTGACAAAGATGTCAGAGAAGTAACTTAGTTTAAAGTCCGAATAAAAATTTTTGATTTATTTAAACTCAAATCTAAGTTTATCAATTGATCCCACTTTTAAATAATTTTTCAGTCCTGCTGCGTTTTTATACTCAGCTATCAGTATTAAGTTGGTAATTATTGTCACTTAGAAGAGTATCCCGGATATATCTCGTAGTTTTTGTTCTTTGTTTCTTGTTTTTTTGAAAAAAGTAAATTTATATTTTTCGAGTCTTTCAATTTTTCGAGTTTTTTAGTTCTGTTAGTGTTGTAACTAATATTTTTTCTTAAATAACCCCTTGAATTTGTTTCAATTAATATAATTTTGATTTTGTTTTTAAAGCTAAAAATACTTATCATACTTCGAAATATCTCTATTTTATCTCTGTAATTTGGTTTTTTTGCGAAAATTTTCTGAGTACAATTAAATCAGCGAAAAAGATTCGGTTTGCGAAAACGCTCCTGCTCGGGCAAAATCTCAAACGAAACTGAAAACTACTCTTCTTTAAAAATATATAGAAAATTTTCAATTTGTGCCTCAAATTCACCGCAACGCCTGGATTATGGTACACACGGAGCCCTTTTTCTGTTTTTTCTCTTCACAGTGACTGTGTCACAGTCTCTTGAAAATGAAATTAAATAGTTGAAGTTAACCGTTTTTTGGTAGTATTTTGACTTTAGTGTCTTTATTTCTACTAGTTAAACGCTATATAAAGATTTAAGATCGAAATTGGTACCTTTTATTTCGAATCTTAAGGGTATCCCGGTCCCTAATTTGACATATTCTCGATAAAATATTAGCGAAACACGGCTTCAAGGATATTATTCAGATTAGCCAGTTTGTAGAACTAGCCTTCATCTTGCGTNTATTAACATTTTTATCAGTTCCACAATAGTGATGCACAGTTTCAAAGAAATACTTTGCACACTTCATTTGAATTTGTATTCAGTTTGAAAAAATTATTGCTTGAAGGGGGGTACTGATCGGTAGTTTTATGCGGAATTGAAAATGCTTTAAATTGATTTCGGGTTATGGAAAAGAGAACTACCAAACAAATATTTAAAAAAAATCCGGAATTTTCGCCTTTTTTCAATTTTTCTGTCTGGATATACTTAAGGGCCTCGATGCATTTTTACAGATACTGATATGGGCTCTTGATGAAAAACTCTTTACAGGGTTTATATCCCTTATTCACACTTTTGTTAATATCCCGGCCCTACTACTTAAAAACACACTACGTTTCCTAATCAGGGCCGGGATATTAACAAAAGTGTAAATAGGGGATATATTCTTCTTAATATACCACCTAAGTAATGTTTCATACTCCAGGCAACTTTTGTAACTACAGAATTTTCGAGTTATTGCTTTTTAAGAAAATTTTGAGTTCGAAATAAACTTTTCGAATTCGACAAATTATTAGAAATTTTTGAAAAAAGTTCCAAACATTATCAAAAAAATGCCTTATTTTTTCAAAAAATTTTTACAGTATTTGTTTCAAATGAACGGAAAAAACTCTTCAAAATGGCCACTTTAACTTTTCGCTTAGCTGCAAATTTTTAATATGCTATTTGAAAAATCATTTGGCATTTTTTTGGGAGTTTTGGTCGAAACTATTCGGAAACATTTTCAAAATTTTCCTCATTTCTTGTTCAGAAATTTTCAAACTTATTTTTCTGGAATCCTTAGCTGAAAATATTTGGAATGGCTACTTTAACTATATTTAAATATGTCTTCGTTTTGTTTCTTCGCTCTTGTTAATACTCTGAATCATACTTTTTTAAACGAAACTACGGATTGGCAGAAATACTCCAAAGCCCTCATTATCCGGAATTAAAAAAAAATTTTCACACTGAAACTTACCGAATTGATAAGCCGACCCATCCACCATGTCAAATTTGTAAGATTATTCTCATGAAAAAAAATATTTTTTTCGATGTGGCAAAATTTTGTTTTTTTTCGTATTTTTTCACAAATTTAAATTTTTGATTTTGACGTAGACATTGTATAAAATATAATTTGATAAATCCGAGCTGGTGGTCGACAGCGTATTTAAGGGCTCATAAGTAATGAATAAAATTTTTTAAATTTTACTGTTATTTAGACACCATGGAAGCAAACGCACGTTTTCGAGTGTTTTTTCAAAAAAAAATTTATAAAGTTAAAATAATTGATTTGAAAAAATAGGATCTTACAAAGTGAGCTCAAAAGTGCCAACTTTTGTTCGAAAACGTTTTCATCCGAAAATTTTGAAGTGCCAAAAAGTTTCTTATCAAGAGAAAAAAAATCNTTTTTACAATGACATATAAGTTACAAATTTACAAGTGAAACTCTAGCTATTTATAGCTGGTCTAAGATTTTGGCTTACAAAACAATTATTTATATCGCCGCGCGTCAAAATATTTGCAGTAAAATGGGAAAAATATTGCTAATCAGCTGAAAACTCGAAATCAGTACCACTTTATGTTCTACACTTGATCGATTTGTGTTTTTCGGCTTTATTTGGGTTAAATTGCCGTTCAATTCTTCCGAAAAATTATTTTTTGAAAAATATTTGCCTTTCATTATTTTGAGTTTCATGAAAATCACTTGTGAAGAAATAATTCTTCGTTTAGAGACTGCAGAAAAAATAAACTTATATAAAAAGCATCCTCGAATACTTTTCTAAAAACTGGCTTCCTCAGACTTTCGATATTATGTATCGTTTTCACACAATTAATTTTTTAAGAAATTTTGGCGAAAATCCTAAAAAAAAGGAGGAAAAAATAACGGCTAATCGTATAAAATTTTCGACAATATTTTTGGAAATAAAATTGCAAACTCTATAGCATATTTGAATTATGGGTCTGTGACGATGTTATTTCTGCGTCGTTTGGGCTCCCGAAATTTTTTTTGCCTTTAGATAGTCAAAGGGTGTGAGGGGGTTAAAGAAAAGAATTTTGAAAATAATTTTATTTTCTAGGTAAAAATGGCATTCAAAAATTGAAATTGTCAATTTGAGTTGCAGCTTTATCTCCCTCAAGCTTATCCTGCTGACTATCTGAAAGCTAGGAAAATTCTGCCTTGATTAGAACAAAATTTCTTTGAGGCAATCCTGGGCAGCTTGAATTTTTTTTGAGTTATCAGGTCTTCGCATTTTTCATGAAAAGCCTAAGGTAGGAACTGCAAATTTTTGTTTGCCAAACATATCTTTAAATATGTGCAAATTGTAGTCCTTGACAAAATATTGCGTTCAGTACGAAAAACAATTTAAAAAATTGTCAACTAGTGCTCAGAAATGAGCACGTTTTTGAAATTGCCCATGTTGAAGCTTGATCTTTTAAGGGGGTATGCGACTCTTATTTAATAAAGGCCTTAGATGCATTAAACATGCTTCAAATTGATACAAGTGTACTAAAATGTAATTAAGTGTACTACGAATCCAATCATCAAAATAAAATTTTCGCATTTTTTGGATTTTTTCTAAGTATTTTTATAAAAATGAAGTTAAAAAATAACTTTTGCTAAAATTTGACAACTCAAACTTCGAAATATCGTCTTGACGTAAGCCAAC
>SCLH01002359.1:0-10737 GCA_004367855.1 Oikopleura vanhoeffeni
TGGCCTTTCAATCAACTCGTCATAAAATTTGAACGAATTATCCGGAAAAATTTAAGGAAATATTTTTAGATTCACATTGTTTTAACAATTTAAATTTTAAAATGTATTAGAAGGAGAAGTTTCTGCGATCATTTTTGGCTGATTTAAAGTGACGTTAGCCTTTCAAAAGGCTATATGCCTCGGAGGGTTAAGGTAGTTTTTTTAGGTGCGCCAGATTTGACTATGTCACCACAGACGAGCCATATGAGATATCACAAGACGATTTGGCCAACATTTTTATATTTGGTTTTTGCTTCACTGGTTAACCGCTAATTCTCAGTTTGAACCGGTCATTTGCGATTTTTCCTAAATTAAAGACTTTATTATTCCACACAAGTACCTGCAAAACATGTTATATCGTTCCAATTTCAATGGAGAATTCTTAACATCAGAAATTTTAATATTTGGCATACCGCAACTTCCGGTTTTATGGAGAAATAATGACTCATCATTAGGGAGCGCACCGGTAAAACTAACGAGAGAACTACAGTAGTTGATACAAACTTAGAAATTGGACCGGTGCGCTCCCTACTCATCATCGAAGAATTACATTTTGTCATCATGATATATATCAAAAAACTTAATTTTTAGAATTTTATGTTTCAGCCATTAGTCTTAGAATTTCTTTTAGTTTCATTTCATACCCATAGTGGGTCATAATTTATGACTCATAAATGAAAATCTCGAATTTTGAAAAAAACCACGAAAATTAAAAAAATGAATTATGGCCTTTAGGTTAGGTGGTTAAAAAAAAACTTAAGCTTAAGCTTTTTTAGTTATCAGTTGAATGCTAAAAACTGTTTTTTGATATCTCATACGGTTCGTCTGTGGTGACGCAGTCAAATCTGTCGCACCTAAAAAAAACAACCTAATTCAATTTATAAAAATATTTCGAAAATGATTCTCAAATCATGTTCTAAAATGAGTTAGATATCTAACTATAGTAATTCGGCTATATTTAAGAAAAAATCGAAGTTTTTGGACATTTCCAGAATTCTATAATTTTTAGGGGATTGTTTTAGGGATAATTATGGTATACACATACACGTGAAATGATATTCCTGAGCGATTCTCGCTACTCTCGTCCCCCAAAAATGCATACAACTCCAGAAAGGTCAAATTATTTTTAGGGTGTGAGTTTTCCACAAAAATGTCTCGTGGCTGTTTCATCGACCATTGCATTAACAAGCATGGCTGGGGAACCTTTGATTGTCATTATTCCAACTGTAAATTTCAAGCTTACAGTACATTTTGTTTGAAAAAACATCTCCAAGCCCACGTGACCGAAAATCGTGGTAAAAACTTAATCTCGACATGCCCAAGAAAAGGCTGTGGGATGAAATTGCAGAGTCATTCAAAATTGCAAGATCATTTAAATGTACATGACAATATTTTGATAAAATGCGCATTTTGTCTCTGGGCCGGGGGTCAATTTGCAAATTATAGTTTACATATGGATACACATTTTCGAATAAAATCGTATGCATGCTTAAAATGTAATGCAGCATTTTATAGAACAGGACTTCTGCAAGTACATATTGAAGCGGAACATGAAAAAGATTTAGAGAAATATTCTTGTGCTTACTGTGAATTTCAAACAAATATGACTAGAAACTTATACTATCATATGAACTCAAAACATCCTGAAATAAAAACAAAATAAAATTTTCTAAACACAGTCACTCGTGTTTTAAATTCCCAAAGCTGACCACGGTTGGAACTAGAGAGTTTGATCTCGAAATTTGTTGTATTTTTCATAAATAAACAACTTTTTGATCAAACCCGAATCTATTATTTTCAGGGTGTGGATACTCTACAAAAATGGTTTCTGGCTGTTTTATCGACCACTGCATTAACGAGCATGGCTGGGGAACTTTTGATTGTCATCATTCAAACTGTAAATTCAAAGCTTACAGTACATTTTGTTTGAAAAAACACCTGAAATCCCACGTGACCGAAAATCGTGGTAAAAACTTAATTTTGAAATGTCCTCGGAATAATTGTGGGAAAAAATTTGCAAAGGATTTGACCTTGAAACAGCATTTAAATGTACATGATAATATCTTAATAAAATGCTCATTTTGTCCTTGGGCCGGTGCCATTTTTGGAAATTATAAGTTACATATGGATACACATTTTCAAATTAAATCGCATGCATGCTCAAAATGTAGAGCAGCATTTTATAGAACAGGGCAACTGCAAGAACATGTTGAAGTAGCCCATGAAAAAGATCTAGAGAAATATCCCTGTGAATACTGTACATTTCAAACAACTGCGAGTAGAAATCTATACAATCATATGAAGTCTAAACATTGTGAAATAAAAAGGACGTTAAGTTATACAGCATAGTGCGTTCAAACGGACGGCAATTTAAATGCACGCTAGAAAGACATTTGATCCAAACCATCTATTAAACAGAATAGGGCGTTTAACTGGACGGCCTAGTATGACGGGTTTGGGTCTAAAGTCCTTCTAGCGTGCATCGGAAACTACAAATCTTATATTTTTTAGTGTGACTAAAGAGATTGCTGTTTTACGGCATGTTGTTTAGTTAGTTTATTGCTTATAATAAATGTGATGTCAGTTTAAAATGACAATATATTCTCTGTAAATTTTAAAGTGTAGAGCAAAAAAGGGCTTTCATATTTTGTTAAGTTTATAAATCACCTGTTTTTCAAATAATTCTCCCGANATAAATGGCTTCCGAAAGGTTTTGAATTCTTGGTTATATAGCAAAATATTAGATAAAATGTGAGAATAATTATAAATACTGTATTTTTTAGATATAATCAGCAATGAATAATTTACTTCGATTTGAATGATTCTTTTGTGTTCTCCAACTGCATAATTATTACAGATTTCAATTATTATTAATTATAAATCCCCAATATGTTTAGAATGAACGAAAATAAATTAGAAAATGCGATAAAAAATTACTGTCAAGAAATGAAATTTCTCAAATCGTCTGCTGCCATGAATCATCCTCAAAGTATCCAAACGAAAAACTTGGAAGATCATTTTAAAACATTCTTTGACAAAAAATCCGGAAATAAATTAAGTTTCTCTTATGCAGTTAACCCAAAACACAATTTATTAAAAAAAAGACTGGCCAATATGAATACTAACCTGAAAACTTGTAACAAAAAAATCAATGCGAAAAAATTACAAAAGAAAAATTTGGAGAAAATCCCCGAGTCTTTTTTAATTTTGATGGATGAATTATGTCTCGATCGAAAACATGCAAGAAAGTTTTTTGAAAATCCAAGCCAATGGACTCATGTAAAAAGTGATAGAAAAATTTTCTGCACCAAAAAAGGTAAAATTTTCGGAAACAAATTGGTCATAGAATATTTTGTGATTTTAGATGGTTCGAATTTCCAAATTATTCGTCATAACCGTTTTGTTAAACTCGGTTTTCCAAATATAGCCAGCTCTAAAAAGAACAAATTTCGACAGATTTTTTTTTCGGTTTGTTTACAAGTTTTCTGGGATTATTTATTACGAAAAAGACTTTAGAAACAAATTGAATAAATTTCTTCTAGAATAATGTATTTTTAAAAGAAACTGACCAAAAATGTTTCTTCACTGTAAGTCGTAACTCATGTTTTTATTTTTTATCGAAAGTGGAAAAAAGGTTAAATTTATATTGAATCGTTTTTCCAATATAAATTTTCAAAACAAATGTTTTTAATTTTGATATAAAAAAATTATTTTGAATTTCTTACGAAGTGTTTATTTTGTCTCCAGAATCGTATTTTTGAAAATTAAATTTTGATTTATTGTGTTGTTATTTCACCTTAAATTATTGATCTATATTCAAGAGCTTGAAAAAACTATCTGGAAAATTTTCCATCCAAAACTTATTTCCCAAACAATATTGCAGTAATTTGCATTTCAAAATTATGTTTAGGATGTAAATATTCGACAACAATGTTTCCCGACTGTCTCGTCGCACACTGCATAAGCGAGCATGGCTGGGGAAATTTTGTTTGCAAACATCCCAACTGTAAATTTGAAGCATATAGTGAATTTTGTTTGAAAAAACATCTGATGGCGCACACGGCCGAAAAGACCGGCAAAAATTTATCAGTATCTTGTCCTCGAAAAAATTGTGCATTGAAATTTGTATGCGATGCGCATTTGCAAAATCACTTAAAAGTGCATGACAACAATCTGATAAAATGTTTTTTTTGTCCTTGGGCAGGCGCTCTTTTTGGGACCTATTCAGTTCATACAAATACGCATTTTGGAATAAAGCCTCATAAATGCTCAGAATGTACTAAAGCATTTTATAAGGCAGGAGAACTTAGGGCGCATGTTGAGACATTGCACGAAAAAGATTTGGAAAAATACCCTTGTAAATATTGTGATTTCCAAACGAATACGGGGAGAAATTTATACTACCATAACAACTCTAAACACTCTGACATTAAAATGAAAATATAATTAAGATATAGTTTTATAGATTTCTCGGTGATAAAGTTCGAATCTGGAACATATGATTCTCTAAACTTTTGGGTCATGATTAGGGTTCGGATCGGGAGAATCAGGGGTCAAAGTTAAACCGATACTGATATGAAAAATAGAGTGTATCAGTCGTGAAAACATGTTTCACATAACAAAAAAGTTGTTTGAGCCACCTAGTGGTCAAGAAGTAGCTCTCAAAATGTGATTTTTCAGCCTTTATGTCTATTTTTTGGATCAATTATTTTGATCGAGTTGTATTAAGGGTATAAAGAGAATTTTCTCTTGGAAAACTACCCCGTAATGTTTATTATCACATAAACATCTTATGTATTCCAGCCGATCCTCAAAGTGTAATTTGACACCCTCCGAGGTGTCACATGTAAAAATAATTACTGTCAACAATTTTCTTTTGAAAAACTACCCCAAAATGTATCTTCCCATATAAATATTGCTTGATTACCTCAAAAAAAAGGTTAACCGGTTTTGGAACATCAATTACCGGTGAACCGGCTGACCAGAAAAAAAACAAAAAATCATTAGCGCCACAAATTTACTTGGCTACACATAGCAGAAAACCGTTTGTTCATATCTGGTATGGTCTGCGAGAAAAATGACTGAGTAGGGTGGGCCCTATTAAAAAAAGCTACCCAAATTATAAATTAAAAAAAAATAAATAAAAAACCTGGCTCTTCAGTGTTACGTGTATTCTGGAAATATATATTTGTCAGGCAATTTTAAAAATACCGGTGCCGTTATATTCTTCAAAAAACGTGCTTATCGTCGAAAAACTCTACACTGTGTCGATAAACTGATAAATAATTATTTTCAGGGTGTAAATATTCAACATCCATGGTTTCAGGCTGTTTCGTTGCTCACTGCATTACCGAGCATGACTGGAGAAAATTTATTTGTAAACACTCCAACTGTAAATTTGAAGCATATAGCGAAACATGTTTAAAAGGCCACCTGCGTTCTCATATAACCGAAAATACTGGTAAAAATTTATCCGTAACCTGTCCACGAAAAAACTGCGGGATGAAATTTGTGAGTGATTCAAAATTACTGAAGCACTTGAATGTACATGATAACGTCCTTATAAAATGTTCGTTCTGTCCTTGGGCCGGAGCTCAATTTGAAAATTATTGCTTTCATATGAATACGCATTTTAAGATAAAATCTCATAAATGCTCAAAATGTACTGAAAAATTTTATAGAGGAATTGACTTGCAGACACATATCGAATCGTTGCATGAAAAAGATTTGGATAAATATTCTTGTGACGTCTGTGATTTCAAAACTTATTCTAGTAAAAATTTATATTATCATGCTAATTCGAAACATTCGGAAATAAAATGGACATAAAATATAACACAATTTCACTCAAAATTAAGAAAAAATTGAATAAAAGGATTTTTTGAAATAGTTCGAATTTCGTTGAGAAATCTTCATCTAATTATGTTTAAACATAATGCAGCCCGGGAGGGCCCACTGGGAGGCAATACTATTTAAATCATTATTATGATGACGAGATAAAATTGCCCGCCGGAAGGCAATACTATAGACGGCTCTCGAGTTTAATTAAACCTGAAAGGGCATTTCAAGGGGTACCGATTTTTAGAAAACTATAAGTTGAAATCCAAAAATTGTTTTTCCGATGACCCGAGAAGAGTCAGGGCCGGTTGAAATTTGAAATGACAATATCTCTAGTTATGGTGAGGTGATGAAATATTTTTTTCGGCCAAATGCCTTAAAATTTTTTGAAAAAAATTTTAAGGGGGCAGATTTTGTAATATGACACCAAAAAGTCAAAATCTTACAAATAACTCATATCATATGAGTCATATGGGGTCATATCACACATCACCCAAAAGATAATTTTATTTCGAATTCAATAATTTTTTCCCATGTAATATGACTCCAGTATACCTAAAACAAGCATTTACCAGTTACGAACAGTTTCCTCAAAAACCGTCAAAGTAAGCATGTAAATTATTATTTAAGATAAACTAAATTTTGAAAGTCAAAAATGGGTACCGATGTTTTTGACCTATTTTGTAGAGCATTTGTTCTGGTCATTTTAAGACCTAGATTTTTTTTGGTTTTGAGTTTTTTTTTCAAAAAAAAACGGTTTGAACGTGCGAAAAGTGACGTTTTATTCCTCAGGTTGTCAGGGAAGTTACAATAGCGGTATCAAAAATAAAATAGGCTGACTCGAAAGCGAAGGGTTTTCTACAGGGACTTTTTTTGTACCGTTGTCGGATGTACTGGTCCAAATTAACCGGTATTCTGGATACGTTTTCTGTAGACGGTATTATAAACTAGGGGTCATAAGTGACCGCAAAGTGGCGCCAGAGGAGAATTTTTAGTTTGAGTAAAAACTATGACCCTCACTTATGACCCCTAGTTCATAATACCGTCTCCAAAAAAACGATAATTGTGCATCTTTTGGTACATGTAAATCATTGAAATATCACTTCCGGTACCTGAAGCTATACTTTACGGGTTAATTTTGACCAGCTAGTACATCCGATAACGTTACAAAAAACAGTTCCCCTGTAGAAAACCCTTCGCTTCATAGTAAGCTTATTTCATTTTTCATCCCGCTATTGTAACTCCCGTGAGAACCCGAGGACTAAAACGTCTTTTCTTACCTTGAAACCGTTTTGTTTTGAAAAAAATCTCAAAACCGAAAAAAGATCCTATGGCTTAAAATGACCTGGAAAAAATTCTCTACAAGATGGGTCAAAAACGTCGATACCCATTTTTGACTTTCAAAATTTCTTATTTCAAATCGTCTAATATACCAAAAAACCTGGTAGTTAGTCTAGTATTTATGTTTTTGAATAATACAATTTATGGGACAACTGCAGAACACATTCTTTATTGACGGTAATCTCAGTGAAGAGCTAAAATTTTTATTTTAGAATGGACCCCGAAATATTAGATTCGATTTTAAAGTATTGTGATGACCGTAATTGTTCTGAAACTTTAAAGGAATTGATCCTTACAGAAAAATACGAAAGAAAAAAAGAACCAAACCTGGAAAAACTTTTTGAGACCTTTTTTCAAAAAGGTTTTCCAGAAAAACATAATAAATTAAGTTTTACTTTCAAAGTAGGCAAAAGACGAAGTTTATTGAAGGAAAGATTATCCAAAATGAATGTTATCGAACCAAAATCAGCAAGCAGAACACAGAAGAGAAAAAAAGCAGAAAAAGAACAGAAAGAAAATGAAGTACCAGAATCATTTTTAAAATTATTGGATGAATTATGTCTCGATCGAAAAAATGCTAGAAAGTTATTTGAAAATCCGGACGAGTGGACTTATGTCAAAAGTGACCGGACAATTTTTTGTGCACAAATAGGTTTGTTTGTAATATACAGCTTGATTTTTTTTAATTGTCGCATTTTTTCGTCCGGTGGGTAGACAGTGAAGTTTTACTATCTTTTGGCTTAGATTTTGTCTGTACCCACCGGACGAAAAAATGGGGGGGGCCGCATACAACGGCCTATTGTGTACAGCGGCCTATTATGGGCAACGGCCTATTGTACTGCAGGGCCGTTGTCCCATAGTCTATGGGCCATAGGGTACCGTTGTACAATAAGGCCGTTGTCCCACAAGGCCGTTGTAATGCAGGGCCGTCGTATTGCAAACGGGCCGTTGTCCGATATAGCTTATATCATATAGGCCGTTGTCTGATATAGGCCGTTGTCCGGATAAGGCCGTTGTCTGATATAGGCCGTTGTCCGGATAAGGCCGTTGTATGCTGCCCCCAAAAAATGTGACAATTAAAAAAACTCAGGTTGTACAACTTTGATAAAAATATTCAACAATCAAATTGAATGAGAAATCTACAATTGTATTTTTTTATTTTGCCAAATTAGAAAAATTTTGAGTTGGACATTAAATTTTCTCAAAATTTTTTTTTTTCCTATTCATTTTTATTTACTTTCGGGACATCTTTACGGCGATACCGTTCACAAAATCATTTTGGTGAAATTTTGGAACTAGACTTAATCGGTCAAAAAATGACAATGCGGTGTGTCTCAGGTAACTTTTTTTTAAAGGACCACCCCCTCTCAAAACCAAACGGTAGGTGATATCGAGAAACGGTTTTTTNTTTTTAGTTCCCGAGATAATTTTTTTATCTCCCGAACTAAGTCAAATTTCAAAATTCTGTACGGAAATCTCCTAGCCGGATAAGTACGAATCACTTTGGTCTTTCAATTTTGTCGATCCGATGTGTACTTAATGAGAAAAAGTGATCTGCGTTTCCCGACTTTTAACGCGCCGCCTGGCCGAACTTGTGATCAAAAATAAAAAATAATATTTCCATCGTCATTTGTTTGCCGTATTTAGTCTGGTATCAAATTTTCAGAGAATTCTGTGAACCGATCAGTACCCCCTTAAAGGACCACCCCCTCTCAAAACCAAACGGTAGGTGATATCGAGAAACCGTTTTTTTTTNTTTTTTTTTCTGATAGCCAAGAAAATTTTAGCCGAAGAGAAATTTTTTTGGTTTCTGACTCCGACCGGTTGACCGGTAAATTACCGTTTTTTTAAGATTTGACACCAGACACCATGGTGGTGCACCACCTGGTGGAGTAAACACGATATATTGAAAATGGGCACTGGTATGTTATCTGAACCTAAAAATATACTTATTCGGATTACTTTTCCAGAGAAAAAATTTGGCAATATTTATTTTGACACCAGACACCACCTGGTGTAGTAAACACGATATTGTTTATATCGACACTGGTATGTTATCTGAACCTAAAATATACTTATCCGGGTAACTTTTCAAGAGAAAAATTTTGGCAATATTTATTTTCACACCAGGCACCACCTGGTGGAGTTAACACGATATTTTGTATATGGACACTGGTATGTTATCTGAACCTAAAAATATACTAATCTGGATAACTTTTCAAGAGAAAAATTATGGCATCATTTATTTCGACACCATACACCACCTGGTCAATTTTTGCTTATCTTGACACTAGCATGTTTACTTTCGAGATAAAAATATTTGGCCATTATTTATATAAAAATAACGTCCTGCAACACATGCATTAAGAATTTGAAATAAATGTTTGGGAATAAATGTTTTTAACCTTAAAAATAAACCTCTCTTTGTCTAGACATTTGGCGAAACAAAAAATCCGTTACTATCTCGCTTTGCNAATATCAGTATAAAAATCATAATACTGAAAATTTCTATTTTTTTTTAGGGTTGATCCGTTTTTTGGTGTCACTGCAATGACAACTCGTGATATACCATCTGCTGGACTTTCGCGTAACTTTGCACACTAGCGCCAATGACGATGAACCAACGGAGAATTTCAAAATTGCATACAAATAAAATATTTTGAACGAAATGGACTTTAAAACAAAAACAGACCTTGTCGTAGTTCGACCTACGAAAAAACAACTGAAGGATTGAGTACAGCTGGTGGGCCAATGTTTGCATGATACAAGTCCGAATACTAATATCAAGATTCCATTTGGTGCCCTACCGTTCCGGAACCACTGTACTTTTTTATCTGCCAGTAAATTTTATTTTGATTATGGTGATTCATTGGATTTTCACATAAAATTCACATCATTAATCTTAAAACCCTTAATCTCTGTAATAAAGAGTTTCTTCAAAAATGTAAAAAAAAAACTGATCGTTTGGAACCGCGGTAAACCTATTTAATACAGTAGAGTAAATTTATAAAGAAAACATTAATGGCTAGAGTTGGTCCACTGATTTTGCCTTATGACTTTAAAAGGACAGGTTGGCGATTTTTACCTGTTCTTTCAAAGTCATTGAATATTAGTGACTTTTTTTNTTTTTTTAACGAAAATAGACTTCAGGGGAGGCCCAATATCGCCGAAAGTTTTTCGACAAAAACTTCGGCGATATTGGCATATTCGGCGATAAAGGGACAGAAATAAATTATTATGATAAAAAATTACATCATATGTTGATTTTTTTCAATTTATCAGAAGTTTTACAGTAGGTTCGGATAAATTGAACCACCAAACGCAATCAAATAAAAGTTGAAAAAAGTAAATTTGGAAAATTCAATCTTGAGTGTCAAAATAAATATTGCCAAAATTTTTTTCTTGAAAAGTTACTCGATAAAGTATATTTTTAGGTTCAGATAACATACTAGTGTCCATATACAAATATCGGGGGTAATCCACCAGGTGGTGTCTGGTGTCAAAATAAATATTGCCAAA
>SCLH01002359.1:18241-29028 GCA_004367855.1 Oikopleura vanhoeffeni
TTTTTATCATCATATTGATAAAGCATGCTCCGGCGGGCCCTGCGGCTGTTACATGTTACAATTTTTGTGTTGAAAGATAATTGTGTCACTAAGCCATGGCAACCTTCTTTACTTGATCATGATACAAAAAACCGTTGTTTATATCTCTTATAAATTTCCAAATATTCCAGTAATCATGCTGAGAAAAGTGGGTTGCATTTAAAAAAGATACCTTGGCTAAAAAATATTTTAAGCGTAAAATTTTGCTGGTTTATAAAAAAATAACTGTTAAAGTGTACACTCATGGCATGGCAAAACTTTTCTCTGAAAAGTCTATGGTTATTGTTAAAAAATATGGTCGTTTGTTCCTGCGGTACACAACCCTATTTTTTAACCCTAGCCTTTCCCAAGAAAGAGCTTTGCGTCGTTTTATACCGTGTACACTCGATACGAGTTTACCTGACCCTAATTCTAATACTTTCAAGATAGGATTATATTAGTGTACACATAAAATTTGAGTGTACACTCAGGGCATGGCAAAACTTTTTGTCAAAAAAAACTAGGGTTGGTGCAAGAAGACTAGGGTTCCTACGGAACCCTAATCTTCTCACCCCAACCCTATTTTTTTCATGACAAACAAATTTTGCGCGGTTTTATCCTGTGTGTACTGGGCACAAGTTTTTAAATATTTTTTTAAATTTGATTTTGTTAAAGATTATTTTGTAAAGAAATGTTTTCCGCATTCTGTACTGTATTAATAAAGCATGATAAAAAATCTCCTCTAAAACACTAATTCATGCCGAGATATATTTTTGATATTCTTGAGCTTATTTTGTGAGGATTTTCACCTTCGAACAAATGTGTGTACATTTGATAAGTTTGAAACTCAATTTCGATCAAACAGATATCAATTTCCTCTAAAAAATCAGGTTTCATATTGTTCTCATTTTGCTCTCTAGCGGCTCCTGTATTCACTTTGAAACATTTTAAGTGTCATGTTCGACTTTCCTAAAACCAATTTTCTTAAGAGGCTAGCAAAAAAATAGTTTAGCAAATGCTTTACATTTGCTCTCTAGCGGCTCTTGTGGTCACTTTGGGACATTTTAAGTGTCATTTTAGACTTCCCTGATACAAATTTACTTATCAGGCAATCAAAAAAATAGTCTAGCAAATGCCTTGCATTTGCTCTCTAGCGGCTCTTGTGGTCACTTTGGCACATTTTAATTGTCATTTTGAATATCCCTGATACAAATTAACCATAAATCTGGTGCAGCATATGCTTTGAATTTGGCCTGCGTTTACCAATGTACGGCCCAAATGTTCAACGGCCCCAACTTTACTACGGCCCCTATTGTACCACGGCCCTGATGTACAACGGCCCCTATTGTACCACGGCCCTGATGTACAACAGCCCCCTATTGTACAACGGCCCCTTTTGTACAACGGCCCCTACTGTACAACGGCCCCTTATTGTACATCGGCCCCCTATTGAACAACGGCCCCTACTGTACAACGGCCCCGTATTGTACAACGGCCCCTACTGTACAACGGCCCCTCATGTACACATAACACATTTATTAAGGGGGTGGTCAAACGTAAAACCGTCTCTAGTGGAGATATATTTCAAGTCTTAATATTCACCCACGCAAAAAGAATGCATTTTTCAGGCATATGCGATTGCAACTGATCTTCTCTTCTAGTTCTTCCCGTCAATTCTGCCGGTACAATAAAATTGAACAAAACTTTTTTTGAAATAAAGTTTCAAATATAATTGAAATAATTAGAAAATTGCCATTTAATTCAAAAATTAAATAAAACAAACATTTTTTTAGCAAAAGTCGAAAAATTTTAAATTCTTGAAAAGATATTTTAAAAATTAGTTTAATTTTTGAAATTTTTTATTATTTTTGAAAAAATAACTATTCTTTTTTTAATTATAATAAATTTATTCAAATAATTGCAATTTATTGAACTTGCAAATACATAAAACTTGAACAGAAATTAAAAACCAGCCCTGTTACTGGAGAAGAATTTTTTTATAAATTTTGGTCACATTTCCGATGAATTTAATGCCAGAAGTTTTTGTCCGCTTGGCTAGGGCAGGTTCCATATTTTTTTTAACCTGTCCTGTCCTCCGGACAGAAAATTTGAATTATCAGACCTGTCCTATGAATTAAAAATGTTTGGACTGTCCTAAAAAGTATGGTTTTTGTTTATAAGGAGCCGTTGTACATCATGGGCCGATAAAAATTATGGGCTGTTGTACAATAAGGGGCCGTTGTACAATAGGGGCCGTTGTACAATAGGGGCCGTTGTACATTCGGACCGTTGTACATCCGGGCCGTTGTACAATAGGGGCCGTTGTACAATAGGGGCCGTTGTACAACAATGGCCGATGTACAATATTGTGAGCCGTTGTAAATATAAGGCCGTTGTACAACCTTGGCCGTCGTAACGTTTTGGCCGTTATACGGCCTACCCAGGAAAGACGGTTGAAATTTGCCCAAAAGCTACGAAATTTGAAGAAAACACGTTCGTTAAAGGACAAAACGGTAAATTTTCCAAATTATATTTTCAAATACCCTGATATTGAAGTGAGTATAAATAATTAGAATTTTGGATTTAATGGATTTTCTGAAATAAAAATCGATCCAATTGACCGAATACTACCAAACATTTTTGAAAGGTACACCTTAGCACGTTCCCTTCCTTTTTAGAAGCCTCCGCCTCAGTTCTGTGAAAGTTGGCTTGCATTTTTAGCGCTTGATTTTTAGAGCATTTTTTGTGAAATTTTTACATATGGACAAAACGACAAAATTAGCTTTTTATACAGACCTGTGTATTTCTTATTTTTGTCGTTTTGTCCATATAAAAAAAATGCCAAAACTACTCAAAAAAAATAGAGCGAAAATGCAAGCTTAATTCCTCTAATGTATTAGTTATACGAGCTATAAGTTATTGTTGAAAATGGTTTGTTTCTGATAATGCCTGAATCTTGAAATGCTGCTCTGTAGCCGATTGCTGCTGACGGCCTCTTATTATAACATATTTTCAGGATGTAATTACTCAACAAAAATCCTTGTCGATTGTTTTACTGATCATTGCATCGAAGAGCATGCTTGGGGAATATATCCTTGTTCTAGCAAAAACTGCAACTTCGAA
This sequence comes from Oikopleura vanhoeffeni, assembly GCA_004367855.1. Lineage (NCBI taxonomy): Eukaryota > Metazoa > Chordata > Appendicularia > Copelata > Oikopleuridae > Oikopleura > Oikopleura vanhoeffeni. Next base: position 21,383 of record SCLH01002359.1, read on the forward strand.
TCTTACAGTGAAACGTGTTTCAAACAACATGTAAAATCGCACGTGTCTTTTGAACAAAAGGGGAAAGATTTAACAGAAACATGCGATAGGAAAAATTGTGGTATGAAATTTTCGAGATATTGTCAATTGTTAGAGCATTTGAAAGTTCATGATAATATCGTTATTAGGTCAGGGTGGACATCATCAGAAATTCTTTTTGTGGTCGAGATATACAGGGTGTAAGATTTTTCCCTTCTTTTTTCCAAACTGGTTACACTTGATTTCCACCGTTTTGATTGGTTGAATCTGAGAAAGACGTAGGTTTTCTCAGATTCAACCAATCAAAACGGCGGAAATCAAGTGTAACCAGTTTGGAAAAAAGAAGGGAAAAATCTTACACCCTGTATTATGTAATTCATTTGACAATTCGAGGCCTACTATTTCCAAATTACTTTATGCAAACTGCGAAAAATATTCTCTTCAATTTCTCGAAAAAACAGTGATTTGAAAATGGTTATAATAAACCGAAAGCTTATCAGACTATAGTTTTTATAAGATCATCAGAAATATACGATTTTTTACACGTTTAGCGAACAATTTTTTTTTCTCCGTTAGATGGTGACTATAGGCAACTTTGAAAATACTTGAGGTGTAGGATCAGGGTTGTAAAAAGGATGGGGATAGCAAGGGGAAGGATCGATCCCCTGGGGAGGGATGGGGATTGAAACTGAGGGGATGGCTATCCCTATTTATCCCCGTTTATCCCCATCTATCCCCCATTCGATCCCGTTTTTGAACATATCCGAAATTTATTTAAGTGAAATTTAAATAAAAAGTGAACGTATAAATGAATATGATCCTCACAAGGGGGGGATTTTAAAATTTTGAGATATTGGGCACTTTCGGCGATATAGGCACTTTCGGCGATATGTAGGCCTCCCGAGCAAAAAATCAGCACCTGATAAAAAGGTCCTGTGAGTTTGAAAATTTCAGATCTAGGACAGTTTTCGACGGTGGGGATGGGGATTGGAAATTTGGTCGGGGATTGATCCCTTCACAACTCTGGTGTAGGATTTTTAAGCACCGTGCCCGATTTTGATTTTTTACGTCAAAATATAAACAAAAAATTTGATGACCATGAATTATCAGAAATATTTTTGCTCACCCTCAAAAAAGATGTACGTTTTGTCCCTGGGCCGGTGTTCGACCATGGACTTATTCACTGCATTTGAATACTCATTTTAGAGTTAAACCATTCAAATGCCAAAAATGTCCAGAAAAATACTACACTGCTTTTCACTTGGCGCGTCAGAACGAATCATTTCACGAAAAAGATTTTGATAAATATACCTGCGATATTTGTGAATTTAGAACATATTCTTACGAAACAATGTTCTATCACAAACGAAAAAATCATCCATCGGTCTTAGCGGACGAAATGGACTCGGTCTAAGCGAACAAAATGTGATTTTTTACTCTGTCCGCTTAGACAAAGACCAAAGTGATGAAGTTGTACAGCTTTTTATAGACGCTTTTTGGTTAAAAGTTACAAATGTTATTTGAAATCTACAGTAGAGTGCCTATATAAGGACGTTTTCTATAAAAGTTAGTAGTTGTGCTGGTAAAAGGACGCACTTATTTTCGTCAGGTTTGCAGATAACCCTATTAAAGATATGGACGAACTTTACGAAATGATCTTAAATGAAGCGACAAATATAATAAATAGAACTCAAATTTAAATCACATTTTCAAGCATGACGTTATTCAAAATGGTTTCGTGTGAATTCAGAACTGAATATTTCAAATGAGAAATTTCAAGGCTAAATAATTGGCACCTTTTTCAGTGATCCATCTTGAAAACAAGTTTTTACTTGAATGACTCGAGTTTGTCACCCTTTGTATAAAGTTTTGAAATACTTATAGTAAGTTTATTCCGGCGTAAAATTTGACTCAAAATAACGCCCATTTTTTTCAAAAACTTTTTTGGGAGATATATCAGCAATTCTTTTTTTCGTATGATTTTTTATGAATTTATTTGGGACCAAGTGTTAACTGTCCACCTCAACTAAGATGCTCGTTTTGTCCCTGGGCTGGTGTTCGACCAAGATCTTATTCTCTGCATTTGAATACTCATTTTAGGGTCAAACCGTATAAATGTCCTTCCTGCCCTGAAAAATACTACACTGCTTTTCATCTTGAGCAACATAATGAATCATTCCACGAAAAAGATTTTGATAAATATATCTGCAATTTATGTGATTTTAGAACATATTCCTATGGGAATATGTTTTATCATAAAAAGCAAAATCATCCGAAATAAACTTAATAAATTGACTTTTCAGTGATTTTATGACCCTAGAAAATGTCTTGAACACCTTTAAGGACATCCTTCATAAATGGTGTTATAAAGCTTAAATATTTGGCCATAATTTTTTGCATTTTAGTTTGGTTATTGCAGGTGTTTTCAAAATAGTGCTGTTTTTCAGAAATGAATAATATTTACATAAAATGAATCGTTAGCCCCACCTTGTGAACTTTCTTCTGTGATAAATTGATTAAAAAAAGATTGGAGAACTTGTATTTTGACCTTATCTGTGAATGAGAATAGAAAAATCGATGAAAATTTCTTTTTTTACAACTAAAGCTTCTCTTTAGAAAAAACATATTTTCCAATTTGTTTTCAATATGTGTGAAGAACTTAACCATTTTTGATTGCAAGTTAATCGGATTTTTAGATTCTTTCGATTTTTCGTTTTCTTTTTACTTTTGATAATTAAACATCACGAGCGACCGGATTATAAAATACACCATTTATTTGAAATTATAAAATGAACATGATTTTTTGATCAGATTCTTTTTTCCTTAACGGACACGTTTTCGTAAAGGGTCTCAAGCTTTACAACAAATCCTTCTCGTTAAAGAAAAAAGTCCTCAATGGTACACACATAGTGAAAACAAAGGACATAATTTTGATTTTGTTTCAATTTTTTAGCCAGTTTTTGGCTAAAATTATTAACTTCAATCAAGAATCATGAATTGGTCGAACAAAATGCCCCCGACAAAGGTGGCAGGGGCGTAGATACAGTGATAAGCTTTTTCAGTTACAGTAATCAGCTTGCTTTTTTATTCAGTTTATTTTTTTATTATTTGCCTTTTCGCCCCTTTCGTTTTTTCGATTTTTTAGGACCTTTGGCACTCATTTGACCGGGCCCACGGTTAGCTGGGGTCTTTGTCTTTTTTCCTCCTTCTCCAAAAATCAGATTTGAAAATTGGTCTAGTCGGTTCACTTCGTCTCTATCGGAGTTTGAGGATTCGGCGAAATGATCGTCGAACATTAAAAATCCGTCAGTTTCGATGACATCACTTACAGTCAGGGGCGTCGCTGTAGATTTTTTGCCTTTCTTTTAAGAGTTAAAAATATGCAAAACCTTTCAAAATTTTAACTGCTTTTCAGATGCCTCATAATTCCGGCGAAATCGGAACTGATACATAAGATTATTTAAAATTTTTGGCCATCATATAATTTCTCAAGTCACGTGCCACTGCAGGGCCGGTTTTGTTATTTATTTTTTCAAGAAACCAATAATTACCGGTAAAAAACTGAAAATCAAAAAACCGGCTTGACAACTGGACGAAGCTTTAAAACTTTAATTATGACCTAAAAAATCAGAAATATTGTATGTGCTAGGATACAAACCCTACTTTTTTAAAAAACTAAGTAACCTTCATTTTTTCTTGAACTATTGACGAAAAAGTAGTTTGTTTTAATTTTTGTTCTAATAATAAAATTATTTTGTCAAATAATTAACCCTCCTTTTTCTTTCGTTTGCCTTTGCCTCCGCGTTCGACCTCGGTAGTTTCACAGAAATTTTCCCAAGAACCATCAGGAAGTACTTCATCACACTGTGACTTGCATTCAATGCCTAAAATTAAAATTACAAAATGACTCAATGACCATTTTCACGACGACTACCCTCTTGAATGTACATGAAAAATGATTACCTTCTTTGGTGCCTGTTCTCAACTTTGCTCCGGTTTTTGTCCAATTTATACACTTTACTTGAGCGATAGAATAGCCGTTGTCAACCATACAGTTTGAATACAATGTAAGTTGCTTGCCCTCTTTTCGGTCATTAGTAAGAACCCTAAAAAATTAATTAAAAAATCATCAACTGTCTAGTAGACAAAAAACATACCCATCATTACATGGGAGCCACTCTTTACCAGCGGTAGTTACGCCAAGCATTCGTTTTGAAATGTTTTCTTCAACATCTCCGTCAAATAAAGAATCGCCGAAAAATGTGTTGCCAAATCTTTCATTGTTGATACTTACAAGTTGTTCGAGCTTTTTTTCTTCAATTCTGAAAATAATATTAAATTATGAAAAAATTATACTCCAAAAATCATACACTTGGGTCAATCAGAAGAAAAATATTTTTAAAACTTTAATGGCAAAAATAAAGCATTTAAAATAAAATTACACCTTCCATGACACGATGATTTTTTAGAAAAATATTGTTCACATGAGATTTTTCTTGTGCATAATAATTTTGTTCGGTTCTTAATAAATTCGAATATAGAAAAAACTTATCCGGAAACGTTTTTTTATGTTCACTTAAAATATTTCTTATTCAGCCGAAATTAAAAAAAAATGACGCCACACAAAATCAAACTTTAAAATCATTAAAAATATCTCTGCTGGCAGAAAACTCACATTTTGTCCACACTGGTTAAAATTTTTTCTTATTAATTTGGATTGAACAATTTTAAAACTGAATTAAAGTAAATACAATGTTGTTAAAAAATGAGCATTTATGCGTGAAATTTTACCTTTGTTGTTTAATTAACCATCTGGTTCCTTTTTTAATCTTTCTCGCACCGGTTTCCCCTGCAAAAAGGCAAAAGGGGACAATTAATCTCATAACTCATAGAATTCTTCACTTATTCATCCTGAGAAATAAGGCTTAATAAATCCCTAGCTCTTTATATATCCCATATTTGCCTAAAAGTTCGCCAGACTGAATTTTGTGAGATTTTGACTAACATTTTAACTTCCGAAAGTAAGCAGATTAACCTTTCGACAAATTCATGTCAAACGGCGAAGCAAAACCTGGAAGAGAAAAAGTATCGATTTGTAACGGTTAAATCATTTTAAGGAATAGTTTTTTGGCGTGTGTTACAGTATTTAAAACGAACATTTTCGAAAAAGTCACGTTAATAACCTGACGTTATATTAGGTGTGAAACTTAGAAGATTAGAAAAACCGTTTATAGTCTAGCAAAGTGCTCTCTTTCATTTGAGGTGATTCGAGTTTATAGCTATCCTGACAAAAATTGGAATCTTAATAAGATTATCTTATAAAAAAACTTAAACTTAAGGGGGTACTGGTCGTTGTTTTTATAAGACCTTAGGGGCATTACAAATGGTTCAAAATGATCTGGNTATAACTTACGAAAATAGTCAATCAGTATATTTTTCATGCTAATTATAGTTAGATAAACCGATTTATATATATTTCAGCTTTATAAAATTATTTTTATCCATTTTAGGAAAGATTTGAGTTCGGGTTTTCATTTTTGAAATCGTAAAAATTTGAAAAAAAATCAAAGCATCATAAAAATTCCGCATTTTTCGTCCAAATTTTTTTTGTTTTAAAAACTGAAATTTGTTGCTAAAAACCAAAAAAACAAGCCACTTTTACTTTTTTCATGGATTCCTACATATTTTCTGACCGCTGTTTGAAAAATCATAAATTTTTTATTGACTTTTTGAGAATAATTATGAAAATTTTCCCCAAAAAAAGACCAAAATTTTTTATTGGTAGTTTTTTGAACTCTTCATAAAAAATCAGGCAGAATCATATATAAAATATTCTGGCATCTATTAAATTGGCGTACTAATCGGTAGGTCGCGCGTTTAACTTTTTGAAACTGTTGATGAAATTTTTAACACTTGACTGTGCACTTGATTTCGGCACTGAATCTTTAAAAATTTCATGGTTGTGAAAAATTCTCAATAGAATGGTGGGTGTAATAGGCACCATTTTGTTTAATAGTCAGGACATTTTTAAACATCAAAACGCAATTTAAGGTCAATTTGTATCTCAAAAAAGCTTTATTTCTCTACTTTTTGCCAATTTTTACCTTTTTTCATGGAAAAAAACTTTGATATTCTAGAAATTTTCGACTGTGCAGAGTGATTATATTTTTAATTAGCGGAGTACATCCGACAATGTCTGAAGTTTATAAATATCGTCTTTTAAAAAATTCTATAGTCGGGTTAAGTTGGAAATTGATGAAAAGTGTTTTTTTGTTTTTTTTATTGTTAGTTATGTTTAGAAAATTAAAATGTTATAGTTTGTAAGAATGAACACTTTTATTGAAAATAAAAAATAAATTTCTTCATTTTTTTTCATTCATATATTGCTCTGACAAATGTACCAATCTGCTGGAATTATGCCACCCCCTTTAACGGAAATTATTGCCAAATTTTTATAAATAAAATTATTCATAAAATGTTGGAGATTAATAATTTTCTTGACCTCAAATTGGTCTGAATGAAAAATTTGTTGAGAAAAACGCAACGTCATGATTATGCGTCATAAGAGTGGTCGAGNTGAACTCTTCATAAAAAATCAGGCAGAATCATATATAAAATATTCTGGCATCTATTAAATTGGCGTATGTCAACTAATCGGTAGGTCGCGCGTTTAACTTTTTGAAACTGTTGATGAAATTTTTAACACTTGACTGTGCACTTGATTTCGGCACTGAATCTTTAAAAATTTCATGGTTGTGAAAAATTCTCAATAGAATGGTGGGTGTAATAGGCACCATTTTGTTTAATAGTCAGGACATTTTTAAAAATCAAAACGCAATTTAAGGTCAATTTTTATCTCAAAAAAGCTGTATTTCTCTACTTTTTGCCAATTTTAACCCTTTTTCATGGAAAAAAACTTTGATATTCGAGAAATTTTCGACTGTGCAGAGTGATTATATTTCTAATTCGCGGAGTACATCCGACAATGTCTGAAGTTTATAAATATCGTCTTTTAAAAAATTCTATAGTCGGGTTAAGGGGGTAGGTGTCGTAATTTGAAAAGTGTTTTTTTGTTTTTTTTATTGTCAGTTATGTTTAGAAAATTAAAATGTTATAGTTTGTAAGAATGAACACTTTTATCGAAAATAAAAAATAAATTTCTTCATTTTTTTCATTCATATATTGCTCTGAAAAATGTACCAATCTGCTGGAAATATGCCACCCCTTTTAACGGAAATTATTGCCAAATTGTTATAAATAAAATTATTCATAAAATGTTGGAGATTAATAATTTTCTTGACCTCAAATTGGTCTGAATGAAAAATTTGTTGANAAAAAAAACGTTTCTCGATTACATTTATGGTTTTCCCGTGATCGTCATGAGAAGGGTGGCTGCCAAAAAGACGATTGGCCAATTTGAGTACACTAAGCACGACCCCGTTTTTCATACTCAAATTGTGACCACTTGATTTTTTGTAATGGTCGGAATCATTCTTTTTCAGAAAGTTTAACCCCAATAAACTCAAATAATTCGTACTAAGGGGTTTAGTTTTGCAGATAAGTCTCCCGGTACTAACTTTTCTTATCCATTTCCCAACCTCAGTCGTTCTTAAAAATGCTTACTATCT
>SCLH01002360.1:17796-30279 GCA_004367855.1 Oikopleura vanhoeffeni
AAAAAAAATGAAAAAGTGCAAATCTGTCAAAATGCACCGACCCCCTTAAGTTTCATCTAATCAGCTGACTGCATCATTCCCGCAAATTTTAGCCATTAGAGATCCATATTATATCGACAATACTACCTGTGCGCTACTTGTTATCAACTTGTTTTTGAGATACTTTCATCTAACCCTAATTCAATAAATCAGTGACGTAGCGAAAGCGTTGTTTCAAGTTGAGAAAAACGCATAGGTATTATATCGATTACGCGTGCTCCTGGAACATATTAGCTAGATTTTAGCCAAAATTTTTATATAATTCGGCTTTTGAAAACGACTCATCCGATTAAAATCTTAGATAGCTGAAACTGAGCAGAAATATTTTGTGAATAATAAAATTAAATTAGTCCGAATCGACCATTTTTTTCTGAGATTACTGAAATTGATTAATTATCTCTTTTTGTTAAAAAATTGGAAACAATGGTCTGATTCGGACCATTTTTTTAAATTTATTTTTCTCTGAATAGTTGCGCTCAGTTTGATAAGGACTTAGATATGGACTTAATCGAATGAGTCGTTTTCAAAAGTCGAATTATATACAAATTTTGGCTAAAAAAACTAGCTAATATGTTACAGCAGGCGTAATCGATATTGGATATATTGATATCCGACGCAATGACGTTTGAGATTTTAGTGCGTTTTTGGTCGAATTGACCATTTATAATTTATGAGTTCACAAAATTTCAGATCAGCGCGAACCACTGACGCGATTTTATCTCGAGTCACCAACCGAGTCGGCTGAGTTGTGTGGTGAAGAAAGCCTAGTTCAACGAGAGCATTTTACGTATTCAGCTATGTGGCATTGTAGTTAAAGTTACCTCCAATTTTGGTCGCCCGATAACAATTATCTCCGCTCGTCAAGTTATCGCCTTAATTCTTTGACAATAATATCTGAAACGATGGGTCTCCTATATATTGTCAGAAATTAGGCTTCTTATTATTTGTTATGCAATTAACANGTAGTTCCGACCTTTTATTTTGATTATTCAGTACAATTTATTTATCTTAATAATCTGCACATAATTTTCCTCCACTCTTGCCCAAACGTAAAACTTGCTCATAAAAAAGCTCGTAAAATTTGACGTAGGTTATAGAATTTCTTATAAAAGTCGCGTCTGTTATAATCCGCTGAGTTTCAGGAAAAATGCTTTAATAATATCCATCAAGGAAGCTTTAGGATTTTTTCGCAGACTTTCTTTGCGGACTTCAAGATCCTTTAATTTCTCTTCGACCGATAAATGATAGTTTTTAGCAGTGGTCTTATTTTTTTTTCCTTGAAACCTTCTTTGAATTCATGTTTTTTTTAATTTACTTTATTTCATTTTTTCGATGAAATCGAATTTATACATACACCAGAAATTCTAGTCTAGAATATATGTAAAATTACCCTTAATTGTATGTTATCACCAAAAATTCTTACTTTGACCATATTTTAACGCAATTTTAAACTCTAGATATTGTACAAATTGACCAATCAGAGCACATTTTCCCAGAAGTACGCGTATAGTTGAAAAGTACGCGTATAGTTGGAATTACGCGTATAGTAGGGTTTTTGGCCTCAAACTTTCCAACTATACGCCGCACCCCCCTGTATCAAAAAATTCACAAATTTCAACTTATTTTAAATAAGATACATTACAACCCTCAAAAAGTGCTTTCCAGACCATCTATTTAGATTATAGAATAAAATATAATAGACGTTTCGCGTTTTATTGCATCATCAGTATGTTTGGATTAACAGTTTAGAAAATACAACGGAGTTTTTATAATGCAGATTTTGCTCAAAGTCGCATGAAGTGATAATAATCAGCAGATTTTTGGTGAACGAAATTGCTCAGAGAGAAGAAAGTGCGTGAAATGAAAAAAAGCGCGTTTTTAGAACAGCCGGTATACGCAGTTTTTATGTGGGTGGTAATTACTTTATTAGAAAAAATAAACCCACATCAGAATAATGTAAAAGAGCGATGGTCATTCTGATCTGGGCGTAGGATTCTTATAAAAAAAGCTTCAGATTTTCGACGATCAAAGTATGAGCCAAAGCTCTTTTGTAAAACTCTGAAATGCTGCATGAAAAATTTGTCTCGCATTTTTATTCTCGCTCTTACGCCATCAGATGGACGGAAATTCGTATTTTCGAACTCTGCCAGACGAGTTAAGTAGTTAGGACAGCTGTGTATATGATNGAAAATGTAATTCGTCGAAAAATCGAAAATTTCAATTTTTTAAATATAAAGACAATTTTTTGTAAAAATTCTTTCGGCTCATCGTTTCCAGTGCCAAATTTTAATATAGTAAGTTTCAAAACATAATTTCTCAATAGTTTATTCTAGAAGTTTTTGCCAAAAAGGCACTATTTTCATAAAAAGAGAGTTTTTTAGCCTCAACTTTAATAATCTTCGACATAAAAACATGAAATATTGGGTTTTACGATGAAATTAACCAATGAAAAAGATGGCCAAGATGATTTTTTAAGTTAAAATTGTTTTTATATTTGAAAAATCGAAATTTCCGATTTTTCGACGAATAACATTTTCTGCGAATTACTATCTACCCAGTTGGAATTACGCGTATAGTTGGGGTTTTTTGGCCTCAAACTTTCCAACTATACGCCGCACCCCCCTGTATAACAGATAGAAGGTAACTATAATAGGGTAACTATAACAGAGTAACTACTGTATATAAACTCAGTAAAAAGTTTGACATCAAGAGCCCATATCCTTAAGGGCCTCGGTGCATTTTGATCAGATTTGCATCTTTTCATTTTTTTTTGTCATGCATGATAAGAAAAACCTTTTTTTTTGCCTACTGTCCAAATTTTTATAAATTTTTCGAACACACGTTGCCACTTTTCAGCTAACTTTGTATCATCCTGAACTTCTTCAGATTGATTTTTTACTTTATAAATCAGTCTTTTGAAAAAAACACTCACAAAACGCCGCGTTTGTAAGTACGTGTCTAATACAGTAAAATTTATTTTCTATTTTTTTATTAATTTGGAGCTCTAAATTACGGTCCTGTCGACCGTTGAAAATTTATTTAGTTTAAATTCATACGTTTTTAAGTCAAAATCGAAAATTCAAATTTTTGAAAAAAAAACCGAAATTTAAAACGGTCGACATGTCGGCTTACCTATTGGCCAAGTCTCGGTGAAATATTTTTTTTTAATTCTTGACTAGAGATAGCTCAACTTTATTTCGCGCAAACCGTATTTTCATTCCAAAAAGTATAATAAATTAGTTTGGAAATTTTTGAACAAAAATGAAATGAGAATGATTTTCAAAATATTTCTAATTATTTTTGACCAAAAATCAACTAAACCATGTCATATGGTTTTTTCAAGAGCATATAAAAAATATGTGGTCACCAAGTCGAAAAGGTTAAAGTAGATTTTGGTAGAGTTTTTTTCGTTGATTGAAACAAATATTAAAAAAAAATTACGAAAAATAAGGCATTTTTTTTATTGTTTGGAACTTTATCCAAAATTTCTCATAATTTCTCGAATTCGAAAAAGTTAAATCAAACTCAAAATTTTCTTAAAAAACCATAATGCAAAAATTCGCTAGTTACAAAAGTTGCCTGATTATTAATCATGACTTTGATGGTATATTGGGAAGATATTATACAATCCAGTGAAAAGTTTTTCATCAAGAGCCCATATGGTATGCTGTCTAATAATGCACCGAGGCCCTTAACCTAGACGGCGTTTCACTTTGTTCTATCCACCGAAGTCCTTCACAGAGTAACCGATTTCAGAACTGAATCAGGAAGGATATCCATATGTGAGCCGGTTATCAAATAACTGGTCACTACTGGTAATACCAGTCTCATATACCGGTTAAAATAAAAACTTCCGGGTTTTTAGTCACTGGATCTGATACGAGTATCCTGAAAAGATACAAGTTGGACTTTTCTTGTCTGGTCCAGTACAATAATAGTATAAATTATACATTATGTACTAGACCAAACTAGCAAAGTCCAACTAAAGACTATTCAGGGTATGATTATTTACGTTTCCGAGGAAAAGTTTATGCATTTTATAAAAAATGAAACTGAAATATACAACAATATTTTATTTATAAAAATATATAATTTTTACATGAAGTCGTTAATCTTTAGTGAGTATAGCAGCAATATTATCAAAGGATTCCATTATTATTTCTTTTGTTATCGATTTTAATTTAATTTTAATTGTTCCTGCCAAAATAGCATTCTCTGGGTCGTGAAGATCTATCATCCCATCAGACGAATGGTTCGAGAGCCTAGTAGAACTTTTTGAAGTTTCTATTTCTGATTTTGTGTCTTTTGACGTCGATTTTTGTTTCTTTTTGGCATTCGACTTGTCTTCTTTACTATCTTTTTTGGCACCTTTTCCAGAATTGGCTTTTCGTGTCCCGCTAATATTATTTATTAACATAAAAGTAAGGAGGTTGTGGTTGCAAGGAATAGCACCTTGGCTGGTTAGATAAACATTTTGTTGCATCATCAGTTATGTTGCATCAGCTTTAATTTTCAATGAATATTTATCCAAATTTCAGGCTAGTGGCTTGACGTTAGCCAATTTTTTATTCAGTGTTTTTTGAGTTTACTTTTATCACTTGACTTTGAAAAAATCATATTTTGCGTTCGAGCTTTCAATTCGAAGAACTTTCGCAACGATTTTTATATTTAATTACGGGCTAGCTTTTGCAAACATTTGAGTCAATTCGAAAATTCACCCAGGAGGAGATATATATTTGGATGGCTATATCTGAATAACCGTGGTTTTCCCCTTATTTTAAGAAAATAGAGCACTGAATCGAAAATTCATTTCCAACAAAACTTCCGCCTACTCATGCTACAAGTTAAAATAAAGTTTGAGTTTATTACAAAATAAAACTTAAGATGAGATAGCTTCTTTCGTTTTGAAGAAATGGCCTCGTAAAGGTTACGCATCTCAGAGTGTATATCTCTTACAAAAAAAATTTAAAATATTTTTTTCGCAAGCTAAAGGCAAGTTTTAAAAAATGGCTCATCAAAATAGTATCTTCAAAGGCTTGTTTGACTAGTTTTTCATGATGAATTTTTAAATTTTGGAACCACTACCACCTTAAGAATGAGAACAAATAATTTTACTATTATGAGTTTATTCGAAAATTACCTTGGGGTTTTTCTAATATTTTTATCGTCTTGTTTTTTCATACTTAAACTGGTTATCGATGTTTGAGAACTAGTTGGTCTCTGTAAATCGGGAAAGGGGGTTGTTGGTGCTATATTCCAGAGCTGGTTTAGCCATTGAATCTGATCTGATACTTTATCGATGCTATTTCCGAGCGCTTCTTTTACGTCATCATAAGTAGAGCAAGATGGCAGAGGAATTGGGGCAAGTTGCATTTTTCGGCATATATCGTTCAAAATTCCTTAAAAATTTTTATGTGATAGAAGTTTTTTTGTTAAAAAATGTTTTTTTGTTAACCGTTGGAAGCAAAGAAAAAAAAGTTACAGAAGGCTCTACTTTGAGCGCTGCATACAGAAAACTCTAATAAGATCAACCTTCAATCTTTTCCTCATGATCAAGTTGAAGAGTTAGATTTTTGAACAAAAAATTTCAATTTCTAGAAATTTTATGTTTAATTTTTAGAATTAAACGTTTGAAAATCAAGGTTAATCAAACCACGTGATACCACCTCATGGGAGGCTACAGGAAATATATATTTATTTCAATAACCGCGCAGTGGTCTGTTCTACTCAATACTTTTGCCTGATTGAGTATATGATATACTGCATATGATATACAGTATCGAAGAACCTGCCTAGTGTAATTTTTATGTCAATAACAACATAAAAACATAGACGATTGACATAAAAATTACACTAGGCAGGTTCTTCGGTATATCTGTTGGGAATCAAAAGATATTTTTAAATAAGTTCAAAAAATTCATGAAAAAATCACGTTTTTTAGGAAAAACATTAGTAGTTGTCTCGATTTATTGATTATTACTATGTCACCGTAAATATGCTATAAGAGTACTACTCTGGCATGATTTTCATAAATTAAATATTTTTTCAAAACATATCATTTTTTCCATATCGATATCGAAATAAGATTTTTTGAAATTTCAGTTATTAAGAAATATTTTCGCCCCATAAATTCCTAGAATTAAATTTATTTTATAAAATGGACTCAAAACTTTTTGTTAATAAAATATTACTTTCAGTACAAAAAATTCTTTTGGAAAAATTTTCAGCAAGCTTGAAATTTGTTTCACGATTTTTTTTCGAAAATTATAAAATTTAAATATAATTAATATGACTTTATATTAAAACGTCTAAAGGTGCTATTACAAAAGATAACAATTATTCACGAAATGTTTTTGTTCCTAGAAGCAAAAAACTTGTTATAAATCTGATAAAACACGCAAAAGTTATTAAACACTTAAAAATTAAGTTCGTGCTACCAGGTGGGTCGGTTTTATGTGGGAGGTTGATAAATTCTTAAAATCTGAGTTTTCCCTACCTTGTTGTTCTTCTATAAGATCGAAATCCTCTAACAAAAATAATCGTCTTCTTAAATTTTTCAAATCTAAATTCCATTCTTCATCTTGAGAAACGTGTTGATTCCAAATATCTCTGACCATTTGAATATAATCAAAACTGTAATAAAATCCTGGATTTGATAATACAAAGTTATCCTCTTCAGTTCGATAGAAACAGTCTGGCGATGGAATTCTTTCTGGAGTTTTTACTTCGCGCAAAATTTTATTAAGAACATACTAAAACCGATTCAAAAAGATTGAGCTTTTCAGAGGTGGTTGTATAAACTGGCTTTAAAAACTAGCCATATAAATGTAATAAATCTTTTTTTCGTAGAGTAATACTCTAAGGCTATTCGAAAAATTTTCCAAGTTTTCAAAATGAGAAATTTTTTGCTCTCTAGCCCTCCAACGTATGGTAATTTGACAATTTATAATATCAATTTGAGGTTGAGGTCAAAAAATAATATTCGAATACCATTTTTTTTAAATTGTAACAGAAAAGTATAGTATATAAGGAAATGAAATTCATTAATAAAATGAACAAAAATATAACTTTGAGTGGCCAAAAAGGCAAAAAACGGCAATTGTTTTGTTATTTTTGAATAAATAGAACGTTTGTGGCTTTTTTGATTGAATGTAGGCGTCTTTTTCTTGTTTTAGTATAGATAAATAAATTTTTTTGGAAAGTTGGTTAGTTTTATCAGAGGTTTGTATGAATATAATTGTGAAGGAGGCCACGACTGATCCACGCGACTCATTGTCTAACTATTTCGCATTTCATAAATTTCTTTCAAACTCACCTAAGATAAGAACCACCTTCACCAAAACGTTTTTATAGAAAATATTTTTTTTGGCATTCTGCGCATGCCCAAACAAATTATTTTTGTTGAGGTAAACAATTGAAAAAAATACTATTTTTTTCTATTTGATTGATGATTTTTGAACCGTTCATTTGCTGCAGAGTTAGCTTCACTTTTTGCTAATCTATTTTGAATATTTTCTCTCTTTTCTTTATTAAAATCAGGTAACGCTGCATTACCTTTCAGTGTAATTTCAAACTTTGCCAATGCTGGTCTCGGAGTAAAAATCCATTTTTCAGAAAAGTATCCACCATTTGGTGATTTGAAGACAAACGGGATTTTTATGGTATTTCCTAAATTATATTTATTATATAATCTTTTATTATACCGTGGGGTTGATTTTTCAAAAAGCCATTACACATTAACTGCATTGTTTAATAAAAATACACCAAATTGATCGTATAATTCGACCGTATGTTTTAAAGTACACTGTCTCAAAGTTTCACATGTTTTAAAGTACAAAACAAGTGAAATAAATCTGATACTACTGAAAAACAAAAACATTTTCTTTTTTTTTAAAAAGTCATTATACTTTGAATTGCAAAGTTTGAAATTTTAATAAAACTAGGCGAATTTAACCAGGGGTCGGCATGCCGCCTTTTAAAACCCTGGTCGGATTAACCCGAAAAATTAACTCGATCGGATTGACCCGAAAATAAAACTTGATCGGATTGAGAACATTTTTTGAAAAACTTGATCGGATTGGATCAGATCGAAAAAAGTCGATCCAATCTAGTTCAATTCAATCTTATTCTGCCGACCCCTGGTTTTGACATTCAATTTGATACAATTTCCGACTTGATTCATCATTATAAGCTGTAATGGTCACGCTGGAAACCGAAATTTTTTACAAAAACTTTTCGATAAACATTTTTCTACAATAAAATTCTCCGGTGTAAAAGCGCAGAAATTTATAAAGTCGCAAGACAATGAGACACACTTGTTTGCCATTTAAAATGCCAAAAAATTACCTGGTAAAATTGACCCCGGGCTTGCATTGAAGTAAAACCTCTGGGTTTCATCGCTTCTTTGCGCCTCAAAGCTTTTTTGGTCTCTAATTTTCTGCCAGTCATAGAATAAAACGGTAGTTCCGCAATTTGTTATAGTCATTGCTTGAATTATTTGTGTCGCTGCTATGCTATCGAAAGTTATTCGGACTTTTGGGTCAGTGATATCTCCGTAAGCGCGCATTTTTCCATTTATTATAATAGCAGGGCCATTGAATAAAGCTTTGTTGGGAGAATCGCGAGGGGAGTGCTCAGAACTGATATTTGGATGACACACTTTTTCAAGCTTGGGTTTCTTTAAAAGAAACTTTACTTTTTTTAAATCGGGTAGAGGGTTTTTATTCAAAAACCTTCTCATTTTAATCTATTTACTTTTGATTTTAAACTTGACAAAGTGTCATTTTAAACTACTGTGATTTTTCGTCTAGAAGGACAACTGAAAATTCGTTATATTGTCCTTAGCTTTTCGTGCCATATTGTCCTTATTTTTTAACATTGTCCTTAAAAATTTAAGAATAACGGTAAAGAGATAAAAACGTAAGCCAAAGGTCATTCTTTTGTCGAAAAATAATGAAGACGTTTTTTTTGCTCTTCAGTCAAATTTTTCAAAAAATAGGTGTTTCATAGACAAATTTGCCATATTGTCCATAGGAAAATACGGACAATTTAGGAACAAATTTCGGAAATATAAGGACAATTTGGTCAATATAAGGAAATTTTAACATCGACGTTATGTCTGCCATATTGTCCTTATTTCCATTTCAAAAATTCTTAATTATATACGATTTTGTTGAAAACCATAATTTTTCCAAAAAATATAAAGACCTTTTTTTTTGCTCTTCACTTCTGAATTATAGATATTTTACGAATAATATAGCTTTTGGATATTTCTTCTATATTGTCCTTACAGAGGGACGGACCAAAATCAAAAAGCGTAGGTTTCGCCTATATGTAGTTTTAAAGATTATGACAAGGAGATTATTTTCTAGTCAATCTGCGGGCTGCACTACAGACTTTTATTTAAAGTCCAAATTATATGAGCCATACTCTGGAGAAAAAATTGCACTTCAATTAATACTGTTATTATTAATACTTTATAATAAAAAGTATTTTTGCCAAAATAAGTACTTAATTTGAAAAACACAACGTTGATATGGCTGCGCATAGCCATTGAGGGGGTGGTCGTCGTATTTTGAGTCGAAAAACGGGGTTTTCAATGACCAATTTCCACAAAAGTGCAAATCGTTGGACCAAATATTACCTCTCTCTGATATATTTGAACAAAAATATTGCATCCTAAAAAAAATTAAAAGTGACGGATGGCTCGTCCAATCAGAAACGTGCTTATAAAACTGACGGAATTATTTTTTCAAAATGAATCACCTTCCTGAGTTTTTAAGATACAACAATGATTTATGACTTAAATTAACCGGACAGAACGTGAGCAGATCCCTGAGGCGCGTTTTGGGAAAAATTCTTGGATGTGGCTTCAGAATCACCAAAAAACAGTATTTTGCCCTTATTTTAGGGGTCCCAATCAAAATTAATCTCCTCCTTGGATGCAAAAATTACACATTCGAAACCTACATGAATTTGCAGCTGAAGAGTCCGTGCAGATCAGTAAGGGGGGTTTTGTCCAAGACGATTTGAAATAAGGAATTTCAAAAATAAAAAATCGATTTTAATGTGTTTAAGCTATCTTGTAGAGAATTTTTTTCTGGTCATTTTAAGACGTAGGATTTTTTTCGTTTATAAAAAAATTTCAAAAAAAATCGATTTTTCGGTCAAATTTTTGAGATTTTACAAGGGGTCCGAAAGCCAGTACCGTAGAATCAGTGTGTATACGTCGGCGGTGACAAAAAAAGTTGAAATTGATTTTCGTTGAAGGAAAAATCGATGAAGGAAAAATCGAGAGTAAACACACTGATTCCACGGTACTAGCGACCCCGTATGAAAAGCTAGAGCGCAAATTTTTTTGGCAAGTGAAAATTAAGCGTTTTTTAGGAATACATTTTAAAGGATTAGGGTCGGCGACCATGTGGTCGACCTTAAATAAGCGGTCAAAGTTCGAGGTTAATTTCAAGTTCTTTGTAGAGACTTGAAAGTACTCTCAAAAGAACCGGAAGAATCAACTTTTAATCAACTATTAGAAACTATGGGTAAATTATATACCGTAAGGCCGCTAGAGTTCAAAAACTGGTCAACACTCAAGGTCAATCTTAAGTCTAGTGTTGGCTCTCTAGCGACCTTACGGTATATAATTAACCATAGTTTATATACGCTCATCAGAAAGTCGACCCTTCCGGTTTTTTTGCGGTACTTTTGATTGACCTTGAACTTTGACCGCTTATTTAAGGTCGATCACATGGCGCCGACCCTAATCCTTAAAATCTATTCCTTAAAAACGCTTAATTTTCACTTGCCAAAAAATTAGCGCTTTAGCTCTTCATACGGGTCGCTAGTACTGGCTTTTGGACCCCATGTAAAATCTCGAACATTTGACCAAAAAATCGATTTTTTTTTGAAAAATTTTTTACAAACGAAAAAATCCAGGTCTTTAAATGACCAGACAAAAATTCTCTACAAGATAGCTTAACACATTATTAAACTGATTTTTTATTTTTGAAATTCCTTATTTCAAATCGTCCAAATTTCTGACTTGTTTTGCTGTAAATCGTGTTTTAAATTTCCAAAAATTGATAAATTTTAACTTATTTCATACAAAATATTTTTGAAACCCTCAAAAAGTGCTTTCCTGCCCTTGTATCCAGATAAAAAGGATTTCCCTATACTCGCAGTTGTATATATTTTCATAAAAAAACATTTAAATAAAATTGGGAAAATTTGTATCTTAAGCCTCATTTTGCGACGACCTGACCCCTTTAACCCGTGTGAGCACAGAAAAAAAAGTTCCGCCAAGGCACCAAAGCCTATATATTATATATAATATATAGGCTTTTTTTCAAGCGCGTATTACAGAAAGCCCAAGGTAGTTGGTGTTTCAATTTTTTTTTGCTTAAGGAAGTTTAAACGATATATTTTTGCATCCGACATTTGATATTCTAGAATTTTGATTTTTAGTTCTAGAAAATTTACTGATAAGAGCAAGGTACAGCATATCACCTGATACAAGCTCACATTGGTGTTCACAAATTATTTTGCTATTGGAATCGATGCACAAGGATCTGACCTATGTGACATAGGCTATGTCATCGTTTTTTCTGATTTGGTCTATATATAATTAATCAAAAATTATTTTTAAATAGGTCTAAAATTTTGATGAAAAATCAACAATTTTTCATAAAAAAATGATTATTTCCCCTAATAAAAGCAGAATAAAGTACACTTCTGATATTATTCTGGTCGAAATACTAACAAGTGCTCTGTGGACAATATTTAATGCTTGAATTAATTTTTAATAATTAAAATATTTTCGTGAATACCTAAAATATGAACATTTGAATTATCACTTCGGAAATACTCTGTTTCCTGACAGGAACTATCCTGTATACCAATTAATCTTTGTGGTTGAGTGTCAATCATGGACAAAACACTTTCCTAAAACTGGCTATTTTCAAATTTTTAATGACGCCAATAGTCGCATTTAATTTTTTTAGAAGTAAAAGATTGGAAAAAAATCTCAAAAAATCAAACCCTCCGTAAATTTGAACAAATATTTCCAAACAAAAAAAATAAGTTATTTTTTGACATCCTTGTAAAAATTCTTTATAGTGTATCGACGGAACATTTCACGATGTTTTGGATTGTTTAGATGATTTTAAATATGCAAAAGCCTATATATGGCTTTGTGCTCACACGAGTTAAGGGGTGTCTGGTGTAGTTAAATTTCGATCAGTAAGGCATTTTTATTCATGACCGTACGAAATTTTGGACCCAGTGAATTTTGGACCAGTTAAATCAGAAAACAATTGACATACTAATGATAGTACGATAATTTTCTTCTATTAAAGGCAGAATTATCATATATTTTTTAGTCTACACTACAGCAATTTTTTCCTTTATTGTCCGCACCAAGGGGTCGGCATAAAACTTTTGAAAAAA
>SCLH01002361.1:0-15421 GCA_004367855.1 Oikopleura vanhoeffeni
TGTAAAAAAGAGCCCAATTATCGACGCCCACATCCTTAAAACTGAATAATAAAGACAATAGGAGAGAAGGTATCCTCCTGGAGTTGCAGATCCGGCCGATCATAACACGTTCTATCATGCATATAGTTCTTTTCACTCTCTTTAGTTTCAAATTTCGTCAATACAATGAAGAACTTTCAAAGACCGTTAAAAATATGCAGACCTGCTTCAGTGCGTTTCAAATCGTGCTAAAACCCTTCAGAAAAAACCACTTTTATAATATTTTTTGTTTGATGTTGTTTACGTTGTTTGTATAAAATTCGGTTTTCAAATCTGACTCTTCTAGGTCAGGTCTTAATCGTAAACGTTAGCTTAAATATTCGTCGGTGATCATAGACACTTTTTTATTATAAAATATATAAAGTCAATTTTGATTATTATCGATCAAAATGTTAATCTTGAAAAAACCAAAGTTTATTTTTAATCAGAGTATTTAATTTTATTGTCGACTAAAAAAGTATTAAAAGATGAAATTACTTTTGCAAGACAAACTTTTGATGATCAAAACTAAAATTTAGATAGTTCCACAGTGTGTTTGATAATATCTTTACTAAGAATATTTTATCAAAAAAATAATCACCAAAGATCGACAAATTTAAAATTGCACTTTTTTGACGTGATAGCTATAATTCAGCTAGAATAGTTGTGCATATATCAACTTGACGCTTGACTTGGCCCCCAATATTGCGATAGAAAGCTTCTCTGCAGTATGTTTGGATATATGTTTTAACCAAAATGTACAAACAATGGCTACTGATCGTCAAAATTAAAAAAAAAAAGTTTTAATGAAATAAGCGTTAAAAATAAGCAAGTATACTTTTCAAAATAATTCGATAAGCAAGACAAAGATAGAATATATTGGGAGTGCCCCGTTTTGAGCGTACGAATATGCTGAGAAATTCAATTCGAATCGAAAATTTTTCAACATTCAAAAAGCCATTACTTTATTACATACAAGATTGAAACTTTAGCTCAATACTGCCTTTGCATGAAATAACAATTGAGCTTGATACATTTTAGAAAACGGTTTAAAAGTAACGCGCGCGAGATAAATGTCCGACTTTTTGTATCATAATTTTTATTGATAAAAAATTTCTTCTCTGATTGAGGCAGTGAGATGAAATTTAAAACTCATAATTGTCACTGTTATAGAGTTGATTTGACTTCGATTAATTATAGGCAAAGGTTTTGAGTAATTCGCGCGAGAAGAATGACGCGCCGATCAGATTTGATTTTTTGCGTCATAATTGTTATTAAAAAAAATTTCTTCCCTGAGAAAGGCATTAAAATGAAACTCTGAAATTGAAATCAAAATTGTCACTGTTTTTGAATACATTTTAGCTTGATCAATTTTACGCAACGGTTTTTAGAAACGCACGCGACAACAATGTCGCGCCGATCAGATTTGATTTTTCCCGTCATAATTTTTATTAAAAAAAATTTCTTCCCTGAGAAAGGCATTGAGATGAAACTCTGAAATTGTAATCCAAATTGTCACTGTTTTTGAATACATTTTAGCTTGATCAATTTTAGGCAACGGTTTTTGAGAAAGGCACGCGACAACAATGTCGCGCCGCGGCGCCGATCAGATTTGATTTTTTTTGCGTCGTTATTTGAATTGATGAAAAATTTCTACTCTGAGAAAGGCATTGTGATGAAATTTCAAACTTAAAATTATAATTTTCACTGTTATGGAGTTTATTTGAGTTTGATAAATTAAAAGCAACGGTTTTTGAGAAACGCACTCGGGAAAAATGGCGCGCCGATCAGATTTGATTTTTTGCGTCACAATTTTTATTGATGAAAAATTTATACCCTAAGAAAGGCATTGAGATGAAACTCTGAACTTGAAATCAAAATTGTCATTTTTTTTGAATACATTTTAGCTTGATCAATTAAAGGCAACGGTTTTTGAGAAACGCACGCGACAACAATGTCGCGCCGATCAGATTTTATTTTTTTGCGTCGTTATTTAATTGATGGAAAATTTTTTCTCTGAGAGAGGCATTGAGATGAAATTTCAAACTTAAGATTATAATTGTCACTGTTTTAAAGTCGATTTGAGCTTGATTAATTTTAGGCAACGTTTTCTAAGTAACGCGCGCGACAACAATGGCGCACTTATCTGATTTGATTTTTTGCGTCATAATTTTTATTGATGAAAAATTTCTTCTCTGCGAAAGGCATTGAGATGAACTGTGAACTTGAGATCAAAATTGTCACTGTTTTCGAATACATTTGATTAAGTAAAAATGAAGGCAACGGTTTTAACACCACAGCAGTTTTTGTCTAATTTCAGTGAAATAAAATAGCGCATCTTTATTAAGGTGAACATTTTTTCTAAAAGGTTGAATTTAATTATAAATGAATAATATGTCTTGAATCTGTACAAAATTTTGAGTAAAAACTTGAAAAATTATTTCGACGCGTGAAAGAAAATATCATTATTTGTCAAAATATTCAGCTAAAAAAGATAACGCAGCAATATCAAAACTCGCGACATTTCCAAGGTTTGCCTAAAATTTTAAATTAATTTTTTAATTTTATTTTTGACCAATAACGAGTTTAAGGTCAAAAAATGCTCACTTCGCGTCAGTCGTAGGAGAAAATATTTTTATGTCAAAATTTTGAGCCAAAAAAAGTTGGCGCGCCAATATTAAAACGCGCCTCATTACTTAACGGTTGCCTAAAATTGAAACTTTTTTATTTTTTTGTAATCACCAACTAATTATGAGGTTAATGCTAAAAAATGCTCTCTTCGCGTCAACCGTGTGAGAAAATATTTTTTTGTCAAAATAATTAGGGTTAAAAAGTTGGCGCGCCAATACTAAAACTCGCGTAATTACTTAAGCGTTGCCTTAAATTCAAAATGTATTATTTTTTTGTAATCTTTGGTCAATTACGAATTCAATGGTGAAAAATGCTCTCTTCGCGTCAACCGCGAGAGAAATTATTTTAATCGTAAAGTCAACCTGCACATACTGAACCGCGCGTCAAATGTTTTTTCTTCCTGAACATCTCAAAAAGCGTGTCTTTTATTTACAAAATGTATATTTTCGCTGCAATGACAAAATATAACTTAACAAGATGAACATCTCCAAAAAACACTTGCAGTTTTTCAAACTGTATTTATTTCTAATCAAAGTTGACAATTTTTTTTTCGATCTAAAATATTTCAAAAAAGGTTTCTTTAATTTTCAAAATTTTCCTTTCATTTTAATGATCAAATAAAACTGAACCAAATCACCATCTCAAAAAACACTTGCGGTTATTAAAACTCTATTTATTTCTGATCAAAATTTACAAAAAAAAATCTTATTCGAAAATTTTTTTCAATACAAAATATCTCAAAAAGGGTGTCTTTTATTATCAACATTTTGCTCTCGCTGAATTAACCAAATAAATATTAACAAGATTCACATCTCAAAAAAGTGGTCCGGTTTCTTAAACTCTATTTATTTATTGTGTAAAATTAACAAATTTTATTTTTTATTGAATTCGAAAAAAATTTTCAATGCAAAATATCTCAAAAAGGGTGTCTTTTATTTTCAACATTTTACTTTCGCTGAAATTATCGAATAAATATAAGATCAACATCTGAAAAAAGTCTTGCGGTTTTTTGAACTCAATTTATTTTTTGATCACAATTTACAAATAAAAAATGTTTTTTATTCAATTCAAAAAAATTTTTCAATGCAAAATATCTCAAAAAGGGTGTCTTTTATTTTCAACATTTTACTTTCGCTGAATTGATCAAATAAATATAATTAAGAATAACATCTCAAAAAAGTGGTCCGGTTTTTTAAACTCTATTTATTTTTTGATCACAATTTACAACAAAAAAATCTAATGTTTTTCAAAAAAATCGAAAAATTTTACAATCTAAAATATCTCAAAAAGGGTGTCTTTTATTTTTATCATTTCACTTTCGCTGAAATGACCAAATAAATATAATCAAGAATAACATCTCAGAAAAGTGGTCCGGTTTCTTAAACTCTATTTATTTATGATTTAAAATCAAAAAAATCTAATATGTTTCCATAAAAAAAATACAAATTTCTTTTAAAATCCAAAATATCTCGAAAAGGGTGTCTTTTATTTACAAAATGTTGCTTTCGCTGAAATGATCAAATAAAAATAATCAAATTCAACATCAAAAAAGTCTTGGGGTTTTTTGACCTCTATTAATTTTTGATCACAATTTACAAGAAAAAAATCTAATGTTTTTCAAAAAAATTCGAAAAATTTCACGATCTAAAATATCTCAAAAAGGGTCGCTTAAAATTTCGGATTTTTTTTCTTTTTTCTGAAATGATCTCATATAACATAACAAGATCAACATCTCATAAAACACTTACGGTTTTTTAAACGATATTTGTTTCTGATAAAAATTTAGAAATTTATTTTTTTAATTCGGAAAAATTTTTACAATCAAAATTATCTCGAAAAGTGTGTCTTTTATTTTCAAAATTGATGAAAGTCAATATATTTAAAATCTGGTTTCGCAAACTTCCTTAATTTTTGATTCATGTTTACAGGTAAAATCTGACATTTTGCAACAAATAAAATCATTATATCGGTAAAAAAAATGCCAAAAATATTATTTTTGTCTACTTTGCGCTCACGCAAAGATCACACTGCATTCTTGAATCACTTCCAGAATTTACTGAATGAAAGCATATTTCCATAAAAATATAACATAATCACATTCTACATTATGAGTCAACATGGAGTAACGGCAAATATAACTTATTGTGCTCTGCAATTGAAACTCTAAATATAATGTTGATTGTAAATAAATTAATTTTACTTTAATGTCTGTGAACAAACGAAAAAAAAAATTTCATGAAAATTTAATGGTTTCACTTGATTAAGTTTGATTGGGACTTATGCAATTCTTAAGAGTTGGGTATTTTATTTTTCCGTGTAGAAATAATACCGTTCATCCTCAGATTATATCTGTACGAACTCATAGCGCCTCTTATTAAGTCTATTTTGGAACTTTTTTTCAGAAACTTGTCATAATAAAAATAATAATAAAATGATATTAGTGAGATTCACAGACAATTCGGATGATCATATTTTTCGATGTATTGAAATTGATAAGAGATATTGCAAAGAAAAAGAAACCCTTCCAATAAACAAAGTTGAAACTAAATCTTTGTCTTATAAGGCCTTCAAGAACCGAATTAATCGCTGGAAAAAAGAGATTGACCTTAGCGAATATGAACAATTTAAATCACATGATTTTATAAAGGTAATCGGACGACTCGAGAAATTTTTCGATCTGAGAGTTGACATTTACGGCAGAATTTCGACGCAAGGCAAAACGTCAATCGTTCGAAAAATGTATATAAGTTCTAATAAGCAAGCTAGAAGACATATAAACCTTTTTAACGTCAAGTTCAATCAATTTACAAATCCTATTTTTCCCGGATTTCAATTAATTTTGAATTTACCCAGTTTTTTATCAAATCACAATTATAATGAAATGAATGATCAGCCTCAATGGGAAAAAATGACATTATTTCAAGCATTGACATGCGAGCTAAAACCAAAACTTACTGGTCAGTCCTTTTTCGAAGAAGTGGCTAAAAACAAAGTCTTATGGGCAAAATCTTCATATCACGTCATTAAAGATGTGAGAGAATTTCACACAAAATTCAAATTAGGATTTCAACTATGGACAGTAAAGAGACTTGAACGAAATTTGAAATCGAAAAAAGTGTTTGACTGTAAATATATAAAAAAGGTGATTATTGAAATTCCAAAATTTCAAAATGGTAGAGCTGAGTTTGATCTTGACGATTTAATCGTTTATTATCGCGATGCTACAGCTATTAATTACTTTTCATGTAAAAATCGAAAATGTTATTACGGGACGAATGATCTTGCTAAATATCGACGACATGAAGCTCAATGTTCCGAGGAAACCAGAATCACCTATAAGCAGAAAGAATACTATATACCAGAAGATGCAATTAAGCGAGAGCTTGTTTTAGAGGGTATTATACCAAGTTTATGTTGGGAAAATCAGCTTTGTGCAACTTATGACGTAGAAACATGCATGTTGAATGAGTCAAAAGTTACAATCCGTGGTTTGCTAGGTGTTCATAAACTCTTATCAATCGGAATTACAAGGAACTTTGGTTTGCAGCGTGAATTCTTCTTGATAAGAAAAGATATGCGTCCCCAAAGTTTAGAAATTTTAGTAGGAGAATTTGTTGAAACTCTAAATAACCTTCGAAGTGACCTTTTTAAAGCTTTTCCAGTTCAAATTAGTGATGGTATATCGAGATACAGTGATTTTGTCAAGAGCCCGGCGTTCAAAAATATTGCTGTCGCTGATAAACAAGTTATTTATAAGAAATTGAAGTATTTGAACGATATTTACAAACTGAAGGTTTACTCCTGGAATGGAGGTAATTGAATAAAAATATATTAGTAGTTTGAAAACAAAATTAAAACCTGAATTTGATTTACTATCAATTTTTAACAATATGGTTCAATATTCATTATTTTTTGTCCATATGAACATTAATTGATTTCCCGTATCTAAATATAATTTTTAAG
This sequence comes from Oikopleura vanhoeffeni, assembly GCA_004367855.1. Classification (NCBI taxonomy): domain Eukaryota; kingdom Metazoa; phylum Chordata; class Appendicularia; order Copelata; family Oikopleuridae; genus Oikopleura; species Oikopleura vanhoeffeni. The sequence goes on from SCLH01002361.1 coordinate 6,613, forward strand.
AAAAATATGACATGAATGTACTTCTGACGCCGTTGGTTCATGTGCTGTTAAAAGATTCCAATAGATCTTTAAGTTGTATCAAGCGGGGTACAGGGATAATGGAGTTTTCATTTGGCAGTGTTGTGATGAGGGACTTTATGAACTATTCAAGGTATTCTAAATGATCTTTAACTATTAAAAAACGAAAATATTTTTTTTTTAAATTCCAGAACTGAAATAATTTGTCATTCATATCACCGCTTTAAATGTTAACAAATAAAGACACGCCAAAATATGTAACTAAATTTGTTTCTGAAAGAAAATTGCTTAACCCCTAGACTCATAGAGTATTGATATCCCCGAAATGCATGAGAGCTTTTTTGGCTTGACTTTGAAGTCATATTATGGGAAAGGTTTAGGTGTGAGGGAATTAATTGTTTTGAAATCATTGAGATAAAGGATAGACTCGAATTTTTAATTAATTATATTAAGACAATCAAAAAATTAATCACTTTATTTCCGCTGTGGAAAAGTGAAGTTAACTCAAACTGTTTTCTACATAAACCATACGATTTATATAATGAGATGCTAGTAAAATAAAATTAAGTGAAACCTTATGTTCCTTTACCTGGTCTCCGATTCAAAATACCTTATCGGGTTCGTCTATGAAACGATAATNCGTTTTCTCATTCATTAGCAATTTCTCTGTTTTCAAACAAAAAGAAATAAAAAAAGTTCTACATTTAGTAGAAACATTATTAATTTTTTCAACGATGGTCAAGACGAATTCCTAAAAACTGAGTATTTAAGACCTTGTTGTTTTAAAAATAAATTGGGAGATAAAGCTGATAAAGAAAAATTTCAGAGAAATCCAAAAAAAAAGTAGGATAAAATATATTTCGAACTGCTCATCCAAAAAAAAATTTTCTATCATTTTTCAGAAATTGATTGCTAACTCTATGGGCGATTTGAACCTTGAACTTCAATTTCGTTTATTTTTGTCCTTTCCGGTCTTTTCAAAAAAATGAAAGCCACTTTTATGGCTCTATGAGTCTAGGGGTTAATCTAATTAACTTGATCAATAAACTTCAATTTTACATCAAATTTATGATTCTATACGTTTTTAAAAATTATTTAGTTTTGTAAGACAATCTAAATGAAAATAAAAGGAATCTTTTGGCGTGGCATTGTTCTAGCGTAGCTATCTCAAAAACCGTTACATATAAATTGATTAACTGCGTTACATGTTGAAGAACATTTAGTTATAAGCTCTTGATTAACATTTGATTTTAATTTAGTCAATATATAAAACGTTAAATGTCGAAAAGAAATGTAATGTTTTGGTGCGCGTCAATCGAAAAACAAACGTGAATATAAAATCATTAACTATCTCTTATTTCAAAGTACAAACAATTATCAGCTAGCGGTTAGAATTTGATTTATATGTATCATATAGGAAGTTTTAGTGAAAAAATAAAAATAAAATTATAATGTTTTGTCGCACAATTCTTTCAGGTTAAACTTTAAATTTTTATACATCATATAAAAAGTAAAACATCTTCCATCTGAAATTAATCGTCTTTTTTCACGACGGGATATAAAGGATAACGAAATGATTTAGTTAATAAGGGTTAAGAATACTGGGTATAAAATGTCTCCTGATGACAGAATCAAGATAACTCTGTGTTTGAGTGCACAAAAAACAATACCTTTAACTCCGTTTTCGACTATATGTCAAAATGTTTCAAAATTATTCCTTCCCGGTCAAAATGTAGGTGAATAAAATTTTCCTTCATTAACTTTAGAACATACATGCAGTTAAATGCACAAAAAAATACCTCGAAGATGGGTTATAAGAATTTTTTTACATTCAAACGCGTATTAAAACCATTTTAAGTCCCATGAGTCTTGATGACTTCGCAAAAAGTTGTGCTGTTGAGGAACTTGCGAAGACAGTCTATCCTTATGAAAAATGGTTTGGCCCAGAAGAAATATCTCGATGCTCAACTTTCCCTCCGTATAAGGATTTCAAATCAAGTTTATCTAAGAAACAAAATCAAGATCTGATTCTTGAATTTCAAAATGTAGTAAATAGTCGATTAAGAACCAGCGAATGGAAATCTAAAAAGTGAGTCCCTAGAATATATAAGATAACATTAGGTGATGGAAATTGTTATGAACTGGACTGTTTCGGTTAAAGGCATGAAATAAGATCATATGGATTACCCGCTCTCAGAGTACAAATTCTAAATATTCGAATGATACAAACAACGCAAGATATTAGGACCCAATCAAAACCCCTGATTGCGGAAAAGGCCGATTTCATTGGTCAGATTAAGAAAGGATCAATCAATCAAATGCTCAGATTTCGCATTTTTCAAATATTTAGGATTTGTACTCTGAGGGCGGGTGATCCATATACTTTCTTATCATGGAATAATCAATCATTTTTTTCCTGGCATTAAAAAGTGTATTATCCTTTCCATCACAAGCTTAAAGCGCGAGTGATTTTTATTATTAGTGGTTGCCAAAAAGGTATTATAATCTTGATTTTAAAATATTAAATCACTGTTTTGTGGCGAGGAAAAAATGAAGATTTTAGACTTTAGAGATCTGCGCGTTTACAGTTCTAGTTGTTGCTTACGTCTATTTAACGTTTTTCATGTCGTCGACCACTCAGAGGCGTTCGATGTATCTTTTAAGAGCAGATTGTTTTTATAATTACAAAGTGAAATAAAAATGAAATAAAAATCAAACCCTGAAAACTTCGTTTTGGACCTTAAAATTCAACTAGTATCCTCTCATGGGATGTTGTAAAAGCAATCGTTTTATACTTAATATGAATTAGACTTAATGTATTGTGATTAAATTGATTAAAAGACTGCAGTTTCATAATTATAATATTTTTTAGGGATATTTGCGATTACTATAATTTCGACTTCGAAAACATTGAAAGTGCCTTCGATATAGTCGATCAAAACGTTTTATTCACAAATGCAGAGGGGTTAAATTGCATTCAAATTATGTTACATACATCGCCTTTGCGCTATGAAATATCTAAGATGGAATTCATGCAAAATTGTGACAATATGCTTGATTATCTGAAAAAATATAACCTCAATGATTGTTGGTTATTACTAAAGAGTATTGAAGCTTATTCGAAAGGTTTTCTGAATGATTTCGGAGTGAACGTTCATAAGTTTATGTCGCTGCCAGGTTTGGCACAACATGTTGCGTTTAAATTTTATGATAAAAACGCAGCTCCTATCTATTCGTTCGGCAAATCATTCGGTTTGTATAATCAAGAAATTCGTGATAATCTTGATGGTGGCCTTTGTATGGTTTTTCATCGTATGATGGTAGTTGGAGAGCAAAATTTTGTCAGGGAAAATGGAGAACCTTTGCCCGAAGCTGCGTTAAAGGCGCCAAATGGTGAATATTTCCAACGTATCACTTCGTTTGACTTCAATTCGGTAATTAAAGTGTTAAAATGATTTTATTCAATATTTCCTGAATTTAATATAAAAGAAAATGATATACCGTCTTGTTATTTTACGATTATTATCTTTTATAACGTAAAAAATATGCAGTCAACGGCAAAGTTCAATCGATGAACATTTTCCAAATTATACATATTCGTCTTATATCAAATTAATCTTTTAATCGTTTGAGATTGATAAATGCTTCCAGTGAAAACAAGATAACGAGAGAAATAAAGCGTCTGCTAAAAGGTCATTTTTCGTGATGCATTAAAATGTTTTTTTAATCATTTTTCCGAAATTAAGCCATACTTTTGGATACTGCATCAAACATGCTTTATTTTGTAAAATGTTTCGCATAAATTTTGAAAAAAATGTTTGGTTTAGTGTTGCAAAAATCAAATCGTAGATATAAAACCAGTTTTAATGAACCTTGCTAATGTTGTTAATTAAGTTATATCCTTTTGCTCTGAAACAAGAATTGCCGACTGGTCCAGGTTTACTATTTGAAAAGCAAGGAAATCAGTTTAAAATTCGTTCAATGCACCAGTCTGGTAAGAAATCTTCTTTGGAATGTATCGAATGGTTAGAGGTGAATATATAATTTTAAGCAGATTAAATAGGAACGATAATCAAAATTGAAATTTTCTTTCATCAAAAATTTTAGTTTGAACAATCTCGAAATCCTCACCAGAATTGTCGAATCCAACATGCAATGAATGGCGGAGAGAAAATGATTGGGGGATTTTCAATTGATGGCTATATCGAACTGTCAAACCCTGACTCATCGACGCCATATCGGATCGGTCTGGAATATTTTGGATGTCGTTTTCATCAATGTGAATGGGGCTGTACCAAATCAGTACAGACCGACGCCGAAATGAGAAAAGATATGGAGCGTCTCAAAACATTATCGGCAAACTTAGATGAAATAAAAATAATGAGAAGTTGTGAATGGTATAAGCTTCGGAAAACAGTTCAATATGAAGCAAAATTGAGCAAGTTCATCGGTAAAACTTCGATCAGTGATAGATGTTTAATTTCGGCAGTAAGGAAAGGTTAATATATCTTTATTTATGAAACTGACTAGTTTTGCGTCATTTAATGCAACTATTACTCATACAAGTTAAATTTTGTTGCTACTTTAAAAATTGGTGGTCATATTTTGAAAAACATTTCATTTTCTAGTTGAGTTCCGCGTATTTTTTCTAGTAACCCTAAATCCAGAATTAACACTTGTTTTGTAGCCAGAAAAATTTACTGTGTTTCTTCTGACGTGAAATTGATACAGTCAAACACACTGTGGAACAGTTGTTGATCGAGCAGTAGTCGTCAAGCGTCAAGTTCAGTTACGCAACATTTTTCAATCGCCCTAACTTAATGGTTGATCCTTTTTTTTGCGGAACGATTCAAATGAGAGTTCTCATATGTTCAAGCCGAGTGGCAAATTGAGTTGAACACGACTTTTCTAGAGCTTCTTACTGAGAACAGTTGGTCTTTTTTCTATTCTGACAATCAGTAGCTATTGCTCTATTGATTAAGTGTATAATTTTATAAAAAAAAATGCGTACGATCCAAACTAAATGTATGATACGTTTGAGCGGAGCGCCAAGTTTAGTTGCGCACCACTTTTCTGAGGTCTCTAACTCGAAAACGGTTGGTTCTTCTTTTGTTCTGACATAAAGTAGCTATTGCTCAATCAATTATGTGTAAAGTGTCATGAAAAAACACACTGCGGGACAATTTGAACTAAAGTTATGATACGTTTGAGTGGAGCGCCAAGTTGAGTTGCGCACCACTTTTCTAATGCGTCTCAATCAAAAACGGTTGATTTTTTTTTGTTCTGACAAAAAGTAGCTATTATTCAAACAATTATGTGTGAAATTTTATAAAAAAATACACTGCGGAACGATTTGAACTAAAGTTATGATACGTTTAAGACGAGCGCCAGGTTGAGTTGCGCAACACTCTTCTAGGGTATCTAACTCAAAAACGGTTGATTCGTTTTTTATTCTAATAATTAGTAGCTATTGCTCAAACAATAAAGTGTAAAATTTTATAAAAAAATACACTGCGGAATAATTTGAACTAAAGTTATGATACGTTTAAGACGAGCCCCAAGTTGAGTTGCACATCACTTTTCTAATGCCTCTAACTCAAAAACAGTTGGTCTTTTTTCAGTTCCAACAATCAGTAGCTATTCTTTAAACATTTCAGTGTATAATATCATCAAAAAACACACTGCAAAACAATTCAAACTGAAGGTCTGATACGTTAAGGCCGTGCGCCAAGTTAAGTTGCGCACCCTTTTAATATTATATTAAACCCTTAAAGCGATGGATCATTCTTTGGTCTAGTCAAAGTCAACATAATAACTCCGCATCATATCCAATCAAAATATCGAGACATTAATTTTCCATTCATTTTTGGTAAAATTCAAGTCACACCTGAAATGCTGGATCCGAAAATTCTTGATCAAGCTAAAAATCGTAATTTCCCTTATGAATGCAAATCCATGAAATTTAATGCCACACACATGATCCTGGCAACACCTTTATTGAAATACTATTTATCACTCGGTCTTGTAGTCACTGAAGTTCATTGGGCAATTCAGTATTTAAGTGATCAGAAGCCGTTATGTAGTTTCATAGACAAAATGGTCAAAATAAGAATAAAAGCTGTTGGTAACAACAAACCCCTAGGAGACCGCGCTAAATTTACAATGAATTCTTCTATAGGGAAACGGTTTAAAAACATATTATATAATTACGTTTAAAAAATATTCTTAAAATAAATTTCAAAACCTAAAAAGGTCGGTTTGGTATGAACTTAGAAAAGCATAGAAAGACCGCGTTTGTGCTCCCAAAAAATTTATATCGACACATTAACACCCCTTTGTTGGATGCTGACAATGAGCTACAAACAGAATTTCCCACAGATGTGCATGAAGTAATTACGAAAAAAAAGAAAATCGAAGATACAATTCCATGCCACATTAGTCTCTTTGTCTATCAGCTCTCCAAATTGTGGCTGTACAAATTTGTCTTCACATTGGACGAATATTTGGTGCCAAAAAGCTTCAAAATCGCTTACATTGGTTAGTTACTAGATCGATTTTAATTTATTTATATTAAGGGTTTTGAGACATACAATTTTTATATTTTCTTTTATAAAGAATTTAAATTTGAGATTTCTGCTTGAACGTCCTTATCATTTACGATAAACTTGTCCACATAATTCGAAAATCAATTTATGTTACGCGCAAAATCAGTTTACATTATTTTGCGAGATAAAATTTTTTTGCAAAAACTAGTGATGGAGCTTCAATCAAAAAGTACACCCTTGTTTACGTATTTGGGTTTTCATGAAGAATGATTTGGCATTTTTGAATTGAATGTGATGATTAAACTCGTCAATAAATGGTCAAGTAACCAAATTATTTTAGACACTGACTCGATAATGATTGGTATGACAAAAAATTCTTTGGATGAGCTGGTCAAACCAGAAAAAAAGATTGACTGGGAAAAAAATGTCAGGCCAATATGGTTCACAGATGATAGTCCAACTGGTCAGAAAACTCCAGGATTCTTAAAAGTTGAATTCACGAGTTCCAGAGGCAAATACATCGGGCTAAGGTTATGTTTGTTTAATTATAAAAAAAATAAGTAGTACATTCAAAAGTTCGAGCACCCATTGCAGACGTATTTTGTTTTGATCACTAGTAAGCCCTGACGAGTTTGTCTAAGCGATCAAGCCTTCAAATTTTTTCTGTCTTTTCATAATCTTGTTTTTTTCTCCGCTGAGAAATACCTGCCTTGAAATCTTTATTGAAAAAAACTGGTAGTGATTGTTAATAAAGAACAAATTTTTTTTTGCAAATGCTGAATGTGTGCTTTGATTTCTTGGGCACCATATTTACAAGACTATTGATTCGAAATACAGTGGGTGAGATAAGTAGGCTTAAATGATGCCAAAGGGCAACAGTAAGGACAATGGGCAACACTGTTGGTCAAAAGCTCGTTTGTAGCTCATTGAATCAACTGAATATGAGGAATTAAGTTAACTGTATATTTTAGTCCAAAATGCTACATTGTGAATAACAGCCATGACTTCAAACGATCACATAAAGGAACTCCACATCATATCTATATATCAACAGAAGATTATGAGAAGGCTTTATTCGACGATAACGTCAAAGTAGCGAAATACAATAAAATTGCGATTGAAAGACGTCTTGGTACAACAAGTACAAAATCAACTCAAAAAAAGACTGTTAATCCAGTTTATCTTAAACTTAAAGTCTGCGATGACCTTATTTCCACTGAACCTCATGCTGACTCGAACGGTTTTTTGTAATTTAGTTGATAGTTTGGAACATTTATAAATTTTCCTAAATTTTAGAATGTTATTTCACGAAACGGAAATAAATGAACTAAGGGAGCTTTTTGCGTTTGAAAAATCAGATCTTGAAAAGGATTTTAGCGAAATTGAACTGGAGGCAATAAAAAAGCTTGGGGTTTTGAGTTTTAGCTCTCATTTGTATCTTGATACAAACATTAAGTTTTTCCCAGCTTTTGGTTCAATTCATCCGCAAAATCACGAGCTTCCACCTGCACATTCCGCCTATATAACTTGCTATTATGATGAGAAGAGAAACTTGGATAATATTTTACCGAAAATATTCGACATTATGCACCCAAATTACAAAATTTCAATCGGTGAGAACTTAAATATTATACATAAAATAAAACTTCAAATTTCGGTAATCACTTTTTGAGATCAATAAGTAAAAATTATATTCAGATGCTTGGTTTTTAAGTACGACATCAAAAACTGGTATGATAACCGAAGAAAACTTGAGGCTTACTTATCCTAGTATGGCTACTGCAATCAATGATATGAGGGACATCAAAACGGAATTAGATGAAGTCGAACTGTCTCGCGAAATGAATGATTTAGATTTACCGGTGAAATTGATGTCTTCTCACGAATATATGCGTAAAATTTTTACATCTTCTAATGTCAGACTGCATAAAATTATTTCTCTGCAAATTGTCATCCAAAAAATGCCCTTCCAATGGAGTAACAGTGATAGTGAATAAAAGATTACAAATGATATTATATATTAATTGCAGTTGTGAAAATGCAGATTCAGACATAAACAAATTATGATAGAAAATCGAGTTAAAAAAATCGCATCACTTTTTCAGATGTTTATCTCGTTCAGCTTAATTTGGTAATTTCAGAAAAATCGAAAATTTTGAAATTTTAAATGGCAGTTTTTCAGATTGCAACTGTTTTTTGACATGTTGATCTTGTTTAGTTTTATTTGACCGAAGTTTTATTCGAAA
>SCLH01002362.1:0-11725 GCA_004367855.1 Oikopleura vanhoeffeni
ATAATTTTTTTAGTTAAAAATAATTTTTATTATTGTATTTTCTTGTCAATTTTCTGAGATGTTTCATTTGATTAAAATTGTTTTTGTTTCAAAAATTTTTTGATAAAGTTTTTTTTAAGTTTTGTTATAAAAATTATTAAACGAAACCCTCGGTGTAAACTTTGTTTGATGTTGTAAGCACGTGAAAACAAAAAAGTTGTTGTAAAAAATTGTGAATGTGCGTCATTTCATAGTCAAATTTGCCTAGTGTTTCATTTTTTGTTAAACAACGGTCAAAAGTGTCGCCTAATCTGATGGTTTTTAATTGATGAATGTTGGACTCTTTGGCAAGTACACCATTTTCAACATATCATTTGACAACTGATTATTTAACTAAGGAACAGCTTAAAAAACTTGGACAAAAGTTACTGGACAAGCGTTTTTAAAAGTTTTGTTCGGCATGTTAAAAAGTGGCATCCCGAAAATTGTTTGAGTTTCATAGAATTTCACAAGAACTTATCAGATGACTTATAAATGATGATTTATAATCATATTTTGATTTTTTGAAGTAATTTTGAAATTTTTTTAAATCTTCATAGATTGTCCAACAAAATCACATATACAGACTTAAAATTTTCAAAAAATTGAATTCCATAGTGAAATTTCAAGTTGAAATAATTTAAAAAAAAAACATAAAAATTTCCAAATTATTTATGTTATTTTTAAGAAGTTAACCCTTGGACGTTCAAAACCTCATTTGAGGTTTTGAAAAGTTTAAAACGTCTCAAAGAGGGGGAAATTAGCGCTCTTAAAATAAAATTTGCGAAATCCTAAATAGAGTTAGCTCCATGAAGTTCAAAAATCTAATTTAAAATTATTTTGGATGATCCGTTCAAAAGTTNCAATTTCTCCAGAAAAACCTTTGATCGCTAATCCTTTAATCCTGTCAAACTGCAGAAATTTTCTGAGGAGATAAGGTTTTAGAAAAGTCTTTGGAGAATCTGTCATTAAAATGATAATGACTTTACTGTTGCTAGAAGTCTTGTTTTTTTTTCGCGAGTGATTTCTGAAAAAATAGAGAAAATGAAAAAAATTCAAGACTTTGCGAAAAAGGCTAAAAATGTAATTTTCGTTGCTTATTAACATACCTTTGAAAAGGTTATTTTAATAACCTGAAAATTTTTAAAATGAGATAAATCACATGTCTGGTTATCACACTATAAGCGCTCAAAGTTGAACCTCATATGAGGTTTTTTGCCTTCACTGATTTTTTTTTCGAACGACCAAGGGTTAACTTACTATGATGAACTCAGTAAAATCAAAATAATGCTGTTATTTTCACAAAACGAAAACTGCAGTATATATGGCTTTTGAAAATATCGTTTTGAATTTTGGCATTGTCGACAAATGTTTCATTAATGTTGAATAGAATTGTTTGTAATTTTATCTGAACATAAAATGTTAATAAGTTTATGATTCTTGAAAAATTTGTTTGACTTATTTTTTCAAAAATCCAATTTTAAAACTTTTCGCATGTGTAATCCTTATTCTTCCCGGATTTTAACTTGTTTTTCTTTTAAATTTTGATTAACAAAGATGATAAAAAACCGACGAGAACGCTTAAATTGGATCGTGGGAAGTTTACGTAAATTTGTGAAATATGAAATTTAAGTAAATAACAACAAGGTACAGAATTCCCAAAAAAATCCTTTAAAAATCTGAAAAACGATAAATACAGAATTCTCAAGATTAAATTCTTGTAAAAAATTGTAAAAATCTGATAAAAAAGTACAAATTTATGGTGTAATTTGAAATTAAAAAAATTATTTGACTACCATAACGCGTGTCTACGAGTCCTCGAAGTGTTTCGGTGATAAATTTCGCTTATAAGTACAGATTAAATATAAGTTTGAGCGTTTCAAATTAATGAAAGTGAGATAAATGGTTACTACGATAGATTAAAAAGGTCATTTTGCTTAATAAAAAAACCTTGTCAACTTTTCATTGGCCGATTTATTTTCACAAAAAAGCTTAACCGGTGTACTTTAGAAACACATAAATTGCTTATGTATATCTGTCAAAACGTTACGCTTATCTCTAGAAATGATATAACATAAACCTTTAATTTCAAAGAAGGGAATAACAAAAAAGATTTTTGTATTTTGTTATCCCAAGGGTTTTGACAAATCTCTTAAGACCGCAAAAACTTAAGCCTTAATTTTTATTTTGGTTATGAACAAAAAATGAATTGTTAAATAACTGAGGTCGAATCTGCCTTCGTCGTTATTCAATTTTCACTGAAAATTTCAAGATTTCTGGTGAATTTCTCAGTATAAACATTAGAGGTTCGAAACAATTTATCCCCTCAAATTTTTAACACCTGAAATACCTAGATGAGAAAAAAATATCAAAAGCAAATATTATAAAAAAGGCCAAACTCTTATTTTTTAAAAATACTACACTACTGTATAAAATAATTTTTAATAATTTATTAAACAACGTTTCGCTAAATAAGCATCTCCAAGTTTTCAAGAAATAATTACAAGTCGTTTCAAGACTTGAAAGGTTTAAAATCTAGAAATCTTTTAAATATTTCATAACATTCAATTTTTTGGCCCACTATTAAAATAGAGCAAAACTTTTATAATCATTTTAATCGAAGGTCGATGAATACGTAAAAAGTATGCTTCGGCTTAGAAAAGTTCTTGATACATATCCCCTATTCACACTTTTGTTAATATCCCGGCCCTAATACTTAAAAACACACTACGTTTCCTAATCAGGGCCGGGATATTTACAAAAGTGTGAATAGGGGATATAAAATAACTAAAACTATAAAATAATGATTCTAAATTGTATAATCAGATTTTCAAATACAGCATGTCACGTTTTTTCTTCCGTTTTTCATTTCTGCCTAATTGACTATCCGCCAATCAAATCGTTCAAATTTGACAACCCTTTTGATTATGCAAAAATGAAAAAAAAAAAGCAAAAACGTGACATGCTGTACATGTAGTGGATTTTGAGTACAAAAAGAAAAATATATTATACTCTCAGTATCAAAGGTCGTCAGAATTAGGCTTTGATTACCAAATTATTATTCTTCAATCAAATCAAATCAGATTCTGATAGGTTTTAAAGCGGTTTATGATATTTTTTCTGGTATTTTTGCATTAATTAAAAAGTTAATTGGATGAATCCAATTTAAAAAAAAATTATATCATAAATGTATCTCATTTGATTTTAATTCCTCAAGGGTGTAGCCCTCATGAATTTAGGATCAAACAAAAAATGTTCATAATTTTATTCTCATGTTTTTCCACTCAAAATATACCACGTGAGTTTCAAGGGGTAAATAAACCTAAAGTGGAACGTTAAAAAAATGGCTTTACGCTAGAATATAATTATTCATCCGATTTTCTAAATAATCATCTTGGATCCCATTTCCAATTCTCTATATTTTTAAACCAGCGTATGTGAGCTCTGAAACCGACAAAATGTTAAGACAAAATATAACTCTTTCTTGAAGCTCTTTGCTGATTGATCGAGCAATCAGCGATCTTGAATTATATTTTAGGATTTGAGATTTTTGTTGAAATACTACCCTCATATCATATAAACTACCAATGTAGTATAAGTTATACTGTTTAACTCAAACTATACTGAACTCAAACTATACTGAACTTTTTTCATGACGAGTACCCCTCTCAGTTATTAAATTTTACTCACCTTTTTTTATTAGAATAATAAATTATTTTATTGTAATTAATAATTAAGAAAGCACAATTATGAAATTTTAAGTTATAAAATACTTTGACAGTTTTAATGTTAAATCATTACAATTGTAATTAAAAATTGTAATTATTTCAAAGTTAATATGATAAATTGTAAATAAATACGATGTATAATCGATCGATTTTAATATTAACGGAATTATTTTTATTCATTCTACCTATAAATTGGAAACTAAAGCCATTTTTTAAAAGTTAAATATAGTTTATGAAATAGTACATTTCTTCGAACATTTTTTATTATCTTTTGAACAATTTTTGTTTCCGCCCGAGGTCTTGGAAGGTCAGAAAATAACACCATAATTGCTAGTTATGTCGTAAGACAAAAAATTATTTGAACCACAAATGATAAGCAATAGTCGTCCGTTTACCAAATACTTATAGCTCCAAAACTTAACATATACATAAGAAATTAAGTGGTTGTGTTTTTATAAATCGAATGACGTATTATTTAGAATAATTTCCAAAATTTGATTATTTTTGAATTTTTGGAAATGTGTTTTGCTTATTATCTGATTTTTACCATTTAGGTTATAATTTACAGTTTCTAATCATAAAAATCCTTCTAAAATTCAATAAAAAGCCGGAAAGCACACATACATTATCATGTAAATTTTAAACAAATTTTAATAACTTTTTTTTAAGTGCTAGTCACACCATTTTGAACGTTTCTGTCCAATTTAAGGAATAAAAATATTCTTTCACTCATAATGTTTACAGCTTTGTACTTTACTGTGACTGTATTACAGTACCTAAATTGATAGCAACGTTATTTTGTCTTGAAAGATTAAAAAATTAAGAAATATTTACAAAAAGATGAGAAAAATATTAATTTTTTATTTTCATAATAAGGTCGAAACAATTACATGTACCTAAAAATTAATTTCAAAAAAATTCTCTGTCAGCCAAACAATATCGTTCATTTGAACATAAATTTCAAAAGATTTACAATGGCATGAAATCAAATTTGAAAATTTTTTGCTATCTATATTAACCAAATATAGTACTTTTGAAGCCCTAAATGGCTTTTTCAGACAAATTGAGGGTGTATCTATGGGAGGAAAACTTTCGCCAGCTATCGCAAACATTTTTTTCCATATGTATGAAAAACAAATTATTGAAGAACAAATCAATAATGGCACAATTTTGGCATATTATAAATATGTCGACGGTATTAGTTATATTGAAAAAAAATGCAAAATAGGGCTACTACAAAAACTAAATAATTTTGACCGAAATTTAGAATTCACGATGGAAAATTCAGATAATAATCGACTAAATGTTTTAGACACCACAGTAGTAATCTCTAACAATTCGCTAAATCTAGAAAATTTCCGAAAACCTACCGCCACCGATTGTATAACTAACTATGAAACCGGTGTAAGCCCAAAAATTATAAAATAGGTGCATTCGTAGGCGAACGTTATCGCTGTCACCATTCTACAACTACCGATTTAGCAAGGGATCAGGCAATTTAAAAATTTAAACAAATTTTTCTTAAAATTCAATTCCCTATTAACTTGTTAAATCAAAAAATATAAGAAGTTCGGAATCGTAATTTTCAAAAGTCAGATTATTCTCAAAGACGCCAAGCCGATCTTGATAATCCAGATTTTGAAAATTATATTTTTTCACTTCCATACACTAGTCTAAGATGTTTAAATGTCGCCACTAATATTTACAAAATAATCAAACAGTTTACTCCTAATTATAAACTCAATATAATATTTTCGACTATTGAATTAGATAATGTTATTCATCCACGCCTCAAACCACCAAAAAGGTACTTTCAAAATTGTAATCTACATGTAATCTGTATGTTACAAATACATATGTGAATGTGAAGCCACCTACATAGGAGAAACTCAACAATTATTACACAGTAGAGTAAAATCGCATAGAACTTCGAAACAATCGGCCCTACTTCAACATATCCCTTTATCACCTTTTGGTTAGAATGCGTAGCCACTACTCCTTTTAACGTGTGATTTTAACGTTGTGGCTACGCATTCTAACCAAAAGGTGATAAAGGGATATACAAACATATACAAACATGTTTTACTTATCAACAGAATTTTTATAATGTACTAGGCGTTGACCAGGACAACGGTACAGATAAGGAAAAATTAGATTTTTTCGAAGAACATTTTACTATAATTTAAAAAAACCTAACACACAAAAACACTCGTAAAATTTATGAAGGAATGTTGATCTGTTTAGAAAATCCTACCTTGAACAGACAAAAAGAGCATAAAATTTTGAAATTTTTATGCATTTGCTTTCTCGGTAGATCACAAAATACAGCTATAACCTAAATGACACGAATCAGGCATTAATTGTGCGCACCTGAGGCCTGATTCGTTATAACCGCTTAATAAATATTTTCAATTCGCAATCATTTCGCTTAATTACTCCTGAAACAAACAAAAAATATTTGCTGCGTATTCGTATTTTTTGTTTCTCACTTCTGATGATGGAATAAACCTGAAACGTTAAAAAAATACAATTTTTAAATTGACAAATTAATATAAAATCAAATTCAATACCCTGTTAAAAATGAGTTTTCAAATAACAAAAAACCAGATATCACTAAAACCGAATTCAGTTCTGCTCAAAAATCGTCTACGGAATTGCTTTAAAAAGTCGTTTACACTGTCTACTTTTTACCGTCTAAAAATTTATTAACTTAACTATAGTAGGAAAAAATGCAGCCCACAAAAACACAAGAAAAATTTTCGAGGGTACGTTGATGAAACCTACACACAAAAAGAACACAAAATCTTAAAGTTCATGTAAACTTGCTTTCTGGGTAGATCACTTGATATTGCTATAAGTTAAAGCCTATAACATAAAACCCTAAAATACGGTCTTATCCCCCGTTGAAAATTTAATTAGTTTAAATTTATACGATTTTTAAGTCAAAATCGAAAATTTAAATTTCTGAAAAAAGTCGAAAAAAACCGAAATTTCAGCACATCGAAAAAAATATTTTTTTTCATCAGTTAAATGAAATAAATTTAAAATGGTCGACAGGTTGGCTTACCGATTGAGAAAGTCTCGGTGAACTAAAATTTATTTAATTCTTGATTAAATAGGGCTTCGATGGATTTCTCCCAAACTGTATTTTCATTCAAAAAAGTATGATTCAGAGTATAAACAAGAGGGAAGAAACAAAACGAAAGCATATTTAAATATAGAGAAAGTAGCCATTCCCAATAATTTCAGCTAATGATTCTAAAAAAATTAGTTTAAAAAATTTTGAACAAGAAATGTGACAATTTTTCAAAATATATTTGACCAAAAATCACTAAACCATGTCATATGGTTTTTCAAAGAGCATATAAAAAATATGAGATCACCCAGTCGAAAAGTTAAAGTAGCCATTTTTTAGAATTTTTTTCGTTGACTTGAAACAAATATTGAAAACAAATTTTGCATAAGGCATTTTTTCATAATCTTCGGAACTTTTATCGAATATTTATCATAATTTGTCGACTTCGAAAAGTTTAATTCAAACTCAAAATTTTCTTGAAAAGCCATAATCAAAAAATTCGCTAGTTAAAAAAGTTGCCTGGATTATGAAACATAACTTTGATGGTATGTTGAGAAGAATATATTAATCCAGTGGAAAATTTTTCATCAAGAGCCCATATCGGTATCTGTCAAAATGCACCGAGGTCCTTAACACAATCTGTGCGAAACAACAATAATTTTGTTTAAAATTTATTCAGAACTCTTTCAGTTTATGATTATGGAATAACCGAAACGTCAAATAAAAACATTTTTCAAAATGATGAGTAATCAATCTGGCTCACTCCCCACAATCAGCGCGGTATAATAAAAATTAATTAACCGTTATAGAAACAAACTAGAAACTGAAATTGCATAGCATCAATTTAAAGTTCTAAAAATACCAAGATTATATTAAGATATAATTTATTCTATTTTTTGCTATTTTTAAGGTTCTAAAAACCTGATTTTAAACGTTGAAGAACTACCATACCCCCGAAATAAGAAATATCACTAATAAATACATCGAATTGGCGATTATTTGGAATCAAAACGTCTTGCATTCAAAATAAAAACACATATCGGTTTGTAGTATGGTTCCTTTTCGAAAGGATAAATCAGAGCGGAAAAAACAGTCATAATTAACTTTTTGCTCCAAAATACCTCTAAAAATTCTTTTTTACGACCGGGTTTCGGCTTTTATGCCTTTTTCAGAACAGAAACATTGGGGATTAATCGCTTCAGACTGAATTTTTAAAAAATGGAAGTAAAATTTCATCTTATATTTTTAAAGTCTTTTTTACTCATATTTTTTTTAATTTTAGTCTCATTGAGCAATGACTCCCCCCTTAAAAGTATTGATTAAAATTAATTACAACGCTTCGGATATGATTTTTTATATTCATGAAAAGAGTACAAAAATAAAAATAAGATACAATTATTGCTCAAAAACCTGAAAATGCTTACCTAGCGAAACGTTGTTTAAAAGGAGTTCACAAATCTATTTACGTTTTATAAATAACGACTCTCCTCTTCTTGTAGAACATGACATCTAGAAGGGATGAACTTCATCGAGCATGTATTTGAACTTGCTTTTACGAATTGTCAAAAATAATAATTATTATTTACGTACCATGTAACTCCGTATCATTCAAAAAGATAGCGAAAATTTACTTCAACTTCGAAATTTTTGTAATAAAATTATTTATAAGGTGAAAATCATAACCTAAAAATATGAAAAACTACGGAATTTGGTATCAAATGTAAAAAAATTACATTATCCAAAACTCGTTTCAATTTGGACGATTTAAAATAAGGAATTTCTAGAGAAAACAATACATTTTCCCTCTTGAATTTTTACAATAAACTTTTACTTTATTTTGCTCTCTAGCACTGTCAACGGACATAATTCCGAGAGTGTTAACCTTGAAAATAATTTTGGTGGTGTTTTCAGATAAATTCAATGACCTTGAAATTGACCAGGTCAATTTGACCTTCAACTATAAAAAAATAAAAAACAAGCTTTAACTTTTCTCCGCAAAAGCAAAACCCACGCTAGTTTGTTATTTATGTCTTTCGAAACAAAATAACTGATTCTCGATCAAATCATGAAAGTTTCATCTTCAAATATTGTTTTTTAATTACAATACATTACATTTTGTACGATCAACTCGGTGCGTGGCGATTCGCTGCGCAAGCTATTACTCATTGTCTCCTATCATTTCGTAAGGAAAGCTTAATCACAGCCAATCAGACACACGTATTCAACCAACGCTATTAGCGGTGGGCCCCTAGTGGACAGTACAAAAAACAATCGTTCGTCTCAAAATAACCAGAAAAAATTATCAACAAGATGAGCCAATAAATTCGATATCCATTTTCGACTTTTGAAATTCCTTATTACTCAGCAAATAATACTCAAAGTTCTGAAATCGATATGCTCCCGATTTTTGACTGAAGGTGATAATTTACGTTTTGCTCAGATTTTACAGATTTGTCTTAGAAGGTGTTTTGGCTCTAAAAAGAGATACTCACTTATAAAAATCAAGAGAGCTGATTTTGTACTTCTTATCATCAACAATTTTCTATAATCGCACAGCACAAAATTCAAGGGTAATTCGTATACCGTCTTAGTTTCAAGTGGGGTCTTGACCAAAAGTGATTCGTTGTCCTTAATCGAATAAAGCCACTTTCAAAGTCGTAATAGGCTTTATCTTTGTGTTATATAATACAGGAGCGCCCTTCAGGGGGTAGTGTCCAGCAAAAAGTTTGGCTGAAAATTTGATATAATACTAAACTGACCCTCAAACAAATTTTGGTCGAGCTCTCGCAGTCATTTGAAAATAGGTTCAGCCACAAGAGGCGCGGCAAAAGTTGTCACTGTTGAAATGCATAAAACTCTTTAATATCGACATCCAATTTCATTAATTTTGAAACGAAAGTGATGCAGATCTAATCTTCCTTTATATTATCCGGGGGACTGAGAATTGTTTTTGTTTGATCTTTAAGAGAAATTCCCACGAAAAGTTAATAGATTAAGACCCACCGCCAACCGATCAAAACCGTGTTTTTTTTATTATGAGGTCTTTTGGAATAAACGCTTTGTTTACCATATAATTTTTTTTTGATTGAAGTTGTATTTATTTAAATCCTTTGAACTCTGCCTCTGTTTAATATATATCCCGGCAAATGGGATTAGATTTTTTTTGAACTTTAGTTTGCCAATGAATGTGAAAACTGGCTGGCTGGTTGGTCATTACAACTCTCAAAATTTTGCGATGGTTTTACATACCTCCACTAATGGCAAATAAAATTTAAAAACATTAGAAAAGTTTTTCTTATCGGGCAATGAACCTAAATTTCTTTTTCAAAAGCCAAAAAATGTCGAAAATTAATTGATCAGGCAAGCTTAGAACTTATAGGTTTGAGATATATCTCAGTAAAAAATGTTTGACTTTCAAAGATTATTAAAACATTTGGTTCATAAATTTCGACTGACCTAACGTGCCAAAACATCATAATAGTCGAATGAGATGTATTAACTTCGGCACACGCTGGCGCGGCGACCCTATTGGGACGACATACTATTATTGTGGCACATCCTCGTAAAGTATCCTGCTGTACCTCAACGTCCCCAAGAGTCCGAATCTTTAGATGAAATTAAAGGTCGATACGTTTTCTGTCGGGCACAACATTTAGAAGGCCATAGTTTGAAATACTGTTTTCATGAAATTGCACCTTTGAAACCAGCTTTTATTGCAGCAGATGGTGACGTAAAGATTCAAACGTTAATTAAAAATACCAAATGGGAATCGCCCGTTGAATTTGGCATAGATCTTGCTCATCAAATTAAAAATTCTAAAAAAAATTGAAAAATGTTTGAAAGAATCCAATTTGACGGGCAATATCAAAGGTTCAAGTAATAATAATAGAATGTACATAACTCAGCAAAACTTTTAACACTTCGCAAAAAATATACCTAAAAAAGACCGGACTTTGAAAACATGGACTTAAAGGGTCGAACTTATGTTTAAGCACCTTGAAGGTCAGAAAATTGATAATTATCGTTGTTCTGTACTTATGTGCCCTTGTAAATTTTTTTTCGAAAATGCTCGTGGTCAAATCAAGTCACCTGATATTTTTCGAAAAAATTTCACTGCTCAATTTGTAAATTTGGAATTTATTTAACCTTTTCAAAATGCCCAATGTACAAGCTACATTGAAGCCTATCATTCTGGCCTTTGGAGTCAGTATGTTGACAAAAATACATCACATAACATCCGAAGCAATGTAACTGAAGCACGAGTAGCGGTATCCATAATTCATAATAATGAGGGAAAATCGGGAATTATTCACATGATCAATAATGTACATGCTATGAGAAGTTGGAAAATAAGTAAAATAACTGGTGATCGTCTAGTCAAACATGCTGAAGAAACTACCAAAATGATTAAAAAGAATCAACATAAGAAAAAAGGCGTTAAATTTTCTAGAATTTCGAATAAAGTACAAAATTCAAATTCGGTAGTGCCAAGTTCAAATTCTGTAGTACCAGGATACAAAGANAGAACACATTTTATCAAAAGGTTGACAAATATTAGACATCAATCATTTTGTGTGATGAAACTCTGGCATTTCCGTTAATTAATACTCACTGATAAAATCACAATTTTAGCAACAATTTATTTGCAGGTTCATCCAGAGATATTTTAAATGAGAATTTGTATGTCAGTGCTGAATGAAGTAAAATAACTGGTGGTCGTCTAGTCAAACATGCTGAAGAAACTACCAAAATGATCAAAAAGAATCAACATAAGAGAAAAGGCGTTAAATTTTCAAGAATTTCGAATCAAGTACAAAATTCAAATTCTGTAGGGCCAAGTTCAAATTCTGTAGTACCAGGATACAAAGAAAAATCCAATTAAAGCAATTGACTAGACAACCAC
>SCLH01002362.1:11890-26262 GCA_004367855.1 Oikopleura vanhoeffeni
AATTATTCTCTGTTGTTTTAAGACGGTACAAATTAAATTCAGAAATTCTCTTTAAAATCGGAATAAGTCGGTCAATTTTGTTTAAAATTGAATAAAACATAAAATGTATGAAACCCACTAAATATTGTTATATTTTTGTGCGTTATTTCGTTGAAAAAATTATTCTGTTTGTTTTTATACGTAAAATAAGTTCATTTGGTTTAATTTCCCAGCAGTTAATCTCCCAAGGTTGTTGTTGTCTGGCGCGCCTACGCTGTAGAAAAACCATGTGTGGGCGACGCTGGAACCAATCATATTGCGTTTATTTTTGGTGGTGAATGAGACGAGTGATACCACGCGTCAAAAACATGACATTTCATCACTTTTGAAGAATAAATTATTGCTATTGACGGATACTAGAAAAAATATAAACTATTTTGTTCCAATCATGCATTCTTAACACCCACAACCCCCTTAATGTATCATAAATTAATAACGTCAATGTCGTTACGTCATAGTAAACTTCTCATGAATTTATATCGCTTTGTTTTCCATTTAAAACAAATCGACCACCTAGTCAACCACAATGACCGGTGGAAGTTCGAGGTGAATTTCAAGTTAATCGTAGAGACTTAAAAATACCCTCAAAATTATCGGAAGGGTCAACTTTCTCATGAAAATATAAGCACCTATGGGTCAATTATGTACTGAAAGATCACTAGAGATCAAAAAATGGTCAAATTTCAGAGATTTCACAGGGGGATTCTTGCTCTCTGACAATTTCTTAGTACATAATTGACCCATAGTTGCTAATATTTACATGAGAAAGTCGACCCTTCCTATTCTTCTGAGTACTTACAAGTTTCTACGGTGAACTTCGAAATTGACAATAATTTGATATACGGTGAAGGATATACGGTAATTTCAAAAAGTACTTAAATTACGTCGAAAAAATTTGTTAATAAACTTCAAATCTTTTTAAGACTTTTTTCTCATTAGAGCAAAATCTGAATAAAATCACGTGACGAAATAATTGAAAAATAAGGTTTGGAATATGTCATAAATTAATCATTATTTCTTGAAAAATGAGATCACGTGACGTTTATGGAAATAGCTGTTATGTTCAAAATTCTTAGATTATGTGTTTATTTGACCTTAAGAATTTTCGGCGTAAGTTGAGTTCTATTTGTGAACTTGAACCAAAAACCTTATTTCTTGATTTGAAGGTCACGTGAGTGTTTTTGGACTTTAGTGTAATGGGAAAATAAGTCTTTAAAACATTTGAAGATGCTCCTCACTTTTTTCAAAAAGTGTTTTAAGCCATTTTTGAAAAATAACAGTAATATTTCGGCTAACCTTATTACTTGAATATACAGTCACGGGATCATTTTTGGGATATGATGTGATGAAAAAAAAGTATTAGAATTTTTTGTGATCACGATCTTATGTTTTTTGGTGATTCCACTGTAATACAGTAAAAATTCAAAAAAGGGCACAAACGTCATTTTGTTTTTAAGTTTATTGATAACTTAAAAACTGATCTTTTCATTAAGGACTAAGGGTCGGAAAATGCGATTAAATGGTGAATGGCACCTTGATGGCAGTAATCAAGTCTACGAGTTAAAACAATAAGAAGAACCGCTAACAAATTGATATTTGAAGATCAAAAAAATAATCTTGACCTGTGCCTCACAGTTTTAAAACTTCTTGTTAACCCACTAGAAGGCGCCAAAGTTCAAAACCATTTATTTCTTATTTGACTTGAAAAAATAATGAGTCATCATCTTTTTTTCTAAACGATGGATTTGCACATGTCAATTTCTCATCACAAATGACTACCTAGAGAATAATAAGATAGCAATTTGTACAAATATAATATAGATCATGGTTTAATTTCATCTGTCAGACAAATTGACGTCATTCAACCAAGTTTCCCGCTGAGACGAGCAGTTTTTTTCAAGACAGTTATTTTTTAAGAAATTTAACAGACTTTCAGCGAGAAGAAACTGTTGAAAATTTCTGTTTTTGAAAAAATATATATGAAAATCATAAAATGGTATTGTCAAAAAAAATTAAGTTAGTTTTGAAATTTTGGACAAAAATTCAACAAATATCTTCTTTAATTTTTTATAACTTCCCGAATTTGGGACCGTCTCGGACAGCCTGAAAAAACCAGCCATAAGTGAATTTTTTATCAAAGTACAAAAAGTTTGGGTCGACAACTGAATTGAAGGCAAGTTTAGAATGCGTAACAATTTGAAAGGATAAATTCACGGAATTTCGTCCGGAAAAATCAGGTCACGTCACTTTGCCCGCAGGAATAATTGCATCAAAGTCCTCAAGAATATTTTTGGGAAATAATNCTTCCACCATTAATATCGACTTATAGAAATAATGGGTGGATTGTTCTGAAACTTCTTGGAAGTTAATAATATATAGGAAAATGGACAAAAAAATTATGAAAAAAAAATTTGGTAGTCACGTGATCAAAATATAGCGATTTTTCGTTTTTTCAGTATTTAATTGATATAAAACAGATGCCAAATCTGTAGTTTTTGGGTCAACGTCACTTATAAATGAAATTAACACACTTTTTGGGGAAAAATAAAAAATTTCGAAATTATGATTTCCCTACATTTGAAAAATCAACCCTAACTGGTCGATTTTGGCCGAAAATGGAATGGTGGAAGTGCTAGCTATTACTTATTGTCTCCTATCATTTTGTAAGGAAAGCTAAATCACAGCCAACTATGATGTGCTGGCGTGAGGTGGAAAATCAAATAAATCAAAATCAATACATAATCTACAATGAGATTAACAAAACCAATTCAAAAAATAAAATACCAAAAATCCGTCAGTTTGGCTTATTTAAATGCTTTCATATAAAAATCTTCGCTCTTATATATATAAAAAAAAATCTTAAATTTCCTGAATTTCCTTATCTATTCAATCAAAAACATTATATCTTGCCAAGTCACCCAGTATTTGGCTCAAAAAATCATAAAAATCTTCTTCTTATCTATAAAAATTCAAAATTTGATATTTCGCGCTTAGGATCTATTATTTACTTAATTTCTTCATTATTTGCTCCTCTTGGTGGCCAATATGTAATCTAACGTATGTTTTTTCCTCTTAACTATCTATCAATGCTCTTCCTTAGTTTGTGAAAAATTTTGAATAATTCTTCTTCGGATCAGTCAAAATTACACCTAAAAATTACAAAAAGGCCATTCAAAAATTTATATATTAAAATGTTGCTTATTTAGCGGCAACTTGGCGCTTTTAGTAGTTTTTTAACAATTTCAAACCCACTATCGAGGGGGATTTTAATGTACAACACTGCATGATGGAACACTTCGGTAAGCGGGGTGATTAAGTCATGGGACTGCGTTTCTGAAAATTTTTTGTAACTACAAATTTTTTGTCAATAAAGTTTTGTCATTATCGAAAAAAAAATCAGAGACACGTATTCAACCAAGGCTATTAGCGGTGGGCCCCTAGTGGACAGTACAAAAAACAATCGTTCGTCTCAAAATAACAACTTTTGAAATTCCTTATTACTCAGCAAATAATACTCAAGGTTCTGAAATCGATATGCTCCCGATTTTTGACTGAAGGTGATAATTTACGTTTTGCTCAGATTTTACAGATTTGTCTTAGAAGGTGTTTTGGCTCTAAAAAGAGATACTCACTTATAAAAATCAAGAGAGCTGATTTGTACTTCTTATTATCAACAATTTTCCATAATCCGGCACAGCACAGCAAAAAATTTAAGGGTAATTCGTATAGCGTCTACGTTTCAAGTGAGGTCTTGACCAGAAGTGATTCGTTGTCCTTAATCGAATAAAGCCACCTTCAAAGCCGTAATAGGCTTTATCTTTGTGTTATATAACACAGGAGCGCCCTTTAGGGGGTAGTGTCCAGCAAAAAGTTTGGCTGAAAATTTGATATTATACTACACTGACCCTGAAACAAATTTTGGTCGAGTTCTCGGAGTCATTTGAAAATAGGTTCAACCACAAGAGGACGCCAAAGTTGAACTTTTGAAATGCATAAAACTCTTTAATCTGACATCCAATTTCATTAATTTTTGAACGAGAGTGACTGTAGAATAATAATCTTTAATATTATCCGGCGAATTTTTTGTTTTGATTTTAAACGAAAGTTATACCCAAAAACGTGTTTTTTTATTCAGTATTTTGAATAAAACTTTTTTGTTTTACATAGAAATTTTTTTTTGATTGAAGTCGTTTTATCCTTGAAATCTCCTCTTTAATATTATCCGGCAAGATGGGATAAGATTTTTTTAACTTTAGTTTGCAATGAATGTGAAAAGTGTGCTGGCGGTTGGTCATCACCAAAATCTGCAAATTTTGCGATGGTTTTACATACTCTCACTAATGGCATAAAATTTAGAAAATTAGAAAAGTTTTTCTTGGACCTATATTTTTCTTTCAAAAACCAAAAATGTCGAAAATTAATTGATCCGGCAAGCTTTGAACTTATATGGTTGAGAAATATATCTCGTAAAATTGGTTTAAACTCGCAAAATTGATTAAAAATTTGGTCATAAACTTCGACTTGACCTGCGTCGAAAACAACCATAATAGTTGAATGCTTATAACTTCGGGCACAACTATTATTGATGATTAATCTCGTATAATTGTATCTGATGTACTCAAACGTCCCCAAGAGTCCGAATCTTTAGATGAAATTAAAGGTCGATACGTTTTCTGTCGGGCACAACATTTAGAAGGCCATAGTTTGGAATACTGTTTTCATGAAATTGCACCTTTGAAACCAGCTTTTATTGCAGCAGATGGTGACGTAAAGATTCAAACGTTAATTAAAAATACCGAATGGGAATCGCCCGTTGAATTTGGCTTAGATCTTGCTCATCAAATTAAAAATTCTAAAAATAATTGAAAAATGTTTGAAAGAATCCAATTTGACGGGCAATATCAAAGGTTCAAGTAATAATAATAGGATGTATATAACTCTACATGTTCAGCAAAACTTTTAACACTTCGCAAAAAATATACCTAAAAAAGACCGGACTTTGAAAACATGGACTTAGAGGGTCGAACTTATGTTTAAGCACCTTGAAGGTCAGAAAATTGATAATTATCGTTGTTCTGTACTTATGTGCCCTTGTAAATTTTTTTTCGAAAATGCTCGTGGTCAAATCAAGTCACCTGATATTTTTCGAAAAAATTTCACTGCTCAATTTGTAAATTTGGAATTTATTTAACCTTTTCAAAATGCCCAATGTACAAGCTACATTGAAGCCTATCATTCTGGCCTTTGGAGTCAGTATGTTGACAAAAATACATCACATAACATCCGAAGCAATGTAACTGAAGCACGAGTAGCGGTATCCATAATTCATAATAATGAGGGAAAATCGGGAATTATTCACATGATCAATAATGTACATGCTATGAGAAGTTGGAAAATAAGTAAAATAACTGGTGATCGTCTAGTCAAACATGCTGAAGAAACTACCAAAATGATTAAAAAGAATCAACATAAGAAAAAAGGCGTTAAATTTTCTAGAATTTCGAATAAAGTACAAAATTCAAATTCGGTAGTGCCAAGTTCAAATTCTGTAGTACCAGGATACAAAGACAAATCCAATTAAAGCAATTGACTAGACAACCACCAATTATTATATTCATTTTTCAGTTTTGTACATTTTACTTTTTTCCGACACTTTATTTAAACTCGCCTTCACTGCCCAACGTGATAATTTGCTCCAAAAAACTCTGTTTGATTCAAAATTGCCCGGTTTTATGCCGGTTAAAGCAAAAAAATATTCGAGTTTTGAAAATTCTAGATTTTGTTTTTTTCCGCTTAAAAAATGCGGATCATCTATTTTGAAAGCCATTTCACTTTAACTCATTGGTAGATTGATTCGATAAAAATAATTGCCACCATAAGATTTCTTGGGTCAACTTTAGTCATAATCAATATTAATGTATCATAAATTAATAACGTCATAGGAAACTTCTAATTAATTTATATCGCTTTGTTTTCCATTTAAAACAAATCTACCACCTGGTCAACCACAATGACCGGTGAAAATTCGAGGTCAATTTCAAGTTCATCGTAGAGACTTGAAAATACCCTCAAAATAATCGGAAGGGTCAACTTTCGCATGAAAATATAAGCACCTATGGGTCAATTATGTACTGAAAGGTCACTAGAGATCAAAAAATGGTCAAATTTTAGAGATTTCACAGGGAGATTCTTGCTCTCTGACAATTTCTTAGTATATATTTGACCCATAGTTGCTAATATTTACATGAGAAAGTCGACCCTTCATATTCTTCTGAGAGTACTTACAAGTTTCTACGGTGAACTTTGAAATTGACAATAATTTGTTATACGGTTAAGGATATACGGTAATTTCAAAAAGTACTTAAATTACGTCGAAAAAATTTGTTAATAAACTTCAAATGTTTTTAAGACTTTTTTCTCATTACAGCAAAATCTGAATAAAATCACGTGACGAAATAATTGAAAAATAAGGTTTGGAATATGTCATAAATTAATCATTATTTCTTGAAAAATGAGATCACGTGACGTTTTTGAAAATAGCCGTTATGTTCAAAATTCTTAGATTATGTGTTTATTTGACCTTAAGAATTTTCGGCGTAAGTTGAGTTCTATTTGTGAACTTGAACCCAAAAACCTTATTTCTTTATTTGAAGGTCACGTGAGTGTTTTTGGACTTTGGTGTAATGGGAAAATAAGTCTTTAAAACATTTGAAGATGCTCCTCACTTTTTTCAAAAAGTGTTTTAAGCAATTTTTGAAAAATAACAATAATATTTCGGCTAACCTTATTACTTGAATATACGGTCACGTGATCATTTTTGGTATATGATGTGATGAAAAAAAATTATTAGAATTTTTTGTGATCACGATCATATCATATCATATCATGATTCATATGTTTTTTGGTGATTCCACTGTAATACAGTAAGAATTTAAAAAAAAGGCACAAACGTCATTTTGTTTTTAAGTTTATTGATAACTTAAAAACTGATCTTTTCATTAATGACTAAGGGTCAAAAAATGCGATTAAATGATGAATGGCAGCTAGATGGCAGTAATCAAGTCTACGAGTTAAAATAATAAGAAGAACCGCTAACAAATTGATATTTGAAGATCAAAAAAATAATCTTGACCTGTGCCTCACACTTTTAAAACTTCTTGTTAACCCACTAGAAGGCGCCAAAGTTCAAAACCATTTATTTCTAATTTGACTTGAAAAAATAATGAGTCATCATCTTTTGTTCTAAACGATGGATTTGCACATGTCAATTTCTCATCACAAATGACTACCTAGAGCATAATAAGATAGCAATTTGTACAAATATAATATAGATCATGGTTTAATTTCATCTGTCAGATAAATTGACGTCATTCAACCAAGTTTCCCGCTGAGACGAGCAGTTTTTTCCAAGACAGTAACTTTTTAAGAAAGTTAACAGACTTTCAGAGGGAAGAAACTGCTGAAAATTTCTGTTTTTGAAAAAATATATATGAAAATCATAAAATGGTATTGTCAAAAAAAATTAAGTTAGTTTTGAAATTTTGGACAAAAATTCAACAAATATCTTCTTTAATTTTTTATAACTTCCCGAATTTGGGACCGTCTCGGACAGCCTGAAAAAACCAGCCATAAGTGAATTTTTTATCAAAGTACAAAAAGTTTGGGTCGACAACTGAATTGAAGGCAAGTTTAGAATGCGTAACAATTTGAAAGGATAAATTCACGGAATTTCGTCCGGAAAAATCAGGTCACGTCACTTTGCCCGCAGGAATAATTGCATCAAAGTCCTCAAGAATATTTTTGGGAAATAATGAAATTCGCTGAAGTTTAAATTTATGAATTGTGCGCATTTTTCTAAATTTATAACAAACAATAAGATATGAACTTAGAAAAGTACTATCAGCTTGAAAATGAAATATCGAAACGTTGCTATCAAATTAATAATTATAACATTTATAAATGGTCCATTTTGACACTAAATTTTATTCTGAATTAAATTCTGATATTGCAGAAATAATATGATCAAATTTATTATGCAGAGCCATTGTTCAAACTTTTGATAAAAAAATTTTGAAAAATAATTTGAGTCTGCCTTTTTTAAACTTAAATTGACTTTATTAAAGGCACCTTAGATTCGACGGCGCGCCGCGGCGTAGGAATCAAATTCTGAAAAATCAAAATTTTCAAACAGAACTCTTTTCCGTTTTTTGGACTTAACAAAAATCATTAAAAATATGGATAAAATTTGAATAGAATTGTTCACCGGCAAAAAAAGTGTTGGCTGAAAATAAACACTTTTGTCCCTTCACAAAGAAAACTTTTATTTGATTACCATGAAACCACCGTCGTTTTTAGTGAGGTTCAGTATTATCTGAAAATTTAAACTTTGCAAATTAAAATAAATAATTAAAATAAATCACGTGATTATCTAATCATCGATTATAATTCTGATGAATTTTTATAGATTTGTACTTTGAAACTTCTTTTTTAATTATTTCAAAAAAATTAATTTAATATTCTTTTGAAATGACCATTTTCTCATAAATTTTTGTGACGTATAGCATTCACGAAATAGGTAGTATTCTTGAAAATAAGTTATTTACACTTAGTTTCTTGTAAAAATTAATAAGACAAAGTTGATGAGCTCTGAGTCAGGTTAGTGAGTGTGGTAAAATTCTAATGAGCCTTGTAGTGGTGCTCCGATGCAGAGTTACGGATTCGATTCTGATTGGCTTAGGCGAAACAGTACTCCCGTCTCCTGCCGACCATATTATTTCCTGATGTAGTGAAGCTTTAAAATTCAGTGTCATGATTAGGATGGTACCCTGCTGAGGTACCCGCCTTAGAAAAAATAACAACATAGACAAAATTTATAAAATAATTGTTTATTACATTAACCCTTACACGCATAAAATCTATACGGGGACCCAAATTTTTTCGAACTGCTTCAAGACACAAAAATAATCAATCATAAAACATAAAATTTAAATGTTTCATAGAATTTGCAATTTAATTTAAAAAAATCATATTTTGAAAATTATACGTCCAACCGTTAAAAAGACATGTTTTCCATTATTTTTCCTATATTTTCGTCTATACGAAACCAAAAATTTGAATTCTGAGGCTATCGGGTTTCAGGAAATTATATCAGTTTCTTATTTCATTCGTGTAGTTTTTTCAAAAGTAACTTTCTTCAAAACTCGAACATATAAAAAAAACTTTTGTTTCAGAATAATCAAAATTTTAAAACTTAAATTATCAAAAAAAATTTGCGAAATATTATACGCTACAAACTTAAGTTTATCCTTGATCCCATGAACTGAAAAATAATCAAAGTCTGACCTCTAAAACTTTTTCCGTTATACGTGCTCAAAGTAGGGTACCAGGAAAGATATTAAGGACGTTCCCAACAGCAGGAAACACCTCAAAATAAATTCGATCTGAATAAACTCTATCTGATATTTCTCTTTGGTTCGAACAAAAAATTGTTGATTTTTCTCATAATGAACCAGAATTGTTTGTTGATTAAATAATTGACAAAAAACGAAACTTATTAACTTCTTAAACAACTAAAAATCAACCTAAAGATGACTCTACTTTTTAAAAAAAATTTGACCATTTTTTTCAAATTTTTGAAGTTGCTCGTCTCTCGAATGAAAGTGAGACTGTTTTAAAATTTTTACGCTTACACAAGTTCACTTACACGATTTGTTCGAGATATTGAATTGCAAAAAAAATTGAATAAAAAATCAAGGCGCTGAAAATTTTATGGCGAAACTTGTCAAAATTTAAGTTTTTGAGAAAATTCTGAAGTTCGAAAAATAAAAAAATAAATTTTGGCCTTTCAAAAGTTCGCTATTGCAGCTTAACATAATTTCAAGAATTTTCAACTTTTTTTCGTTTTTTTGAAGGCGCTGAAAATTTTTTAAGATTTGAAGTTACCGGTTCTAAATTCGGTTAACTGGTAAAATGCCATTTAGTAAAACTTTCAAAATCATATGACTTGCAGGCGAGGTTTTGATCATTCCAGCCATACTAACCAGAAGTTTGAAGGTCTTACCGTTTTCCTGTGAAAGACCTTCAAAAAGACCTTTTATACCGTTGGGAAGTTAAGCAAAAAACGAATTGATAATGCAAATTATGATAAATTGTACTTTCATTTTTCTTCAATTTTGTTGTGTTTTCAGGCGGTCCGAGGTAAAAATATTTTAAAAAATGTAGTAAATAAATATTTCAAATGCTGGTACCCCACCGACTTACTACACCGAGCCATTATTCAAAAATTAATTTATTCAATTCCAAAATCACAATAACTTGATATTATCATCTTCAAAACGGTTGACGTCATGCCGAGATCAAACGACTAGACTAAAAAATGCAATTAAACGGTACTTGACTGTAGGACTTCAAACATTTTTTATCTTTATTTGACTGTCAGAATTCAAGGCCACCAGGTGGTGATTTTGAGATATTTTAGAAAGATGGTGTAATCTAAACGTTTTAGATTATTACTGATAAGAAATTGAAGTAGAATATTCGTTTTATTCATAAAACATGATTATACCGTGGAGTAAATTTGTTTCGTACATGTGAAATGCACAAGTAGTGAAAAATAAATATTGATTAGTCAAAATAGGGGCTACCTTACGCGTTCTATGGTGATATTTGTAAGTGACGAGTTTTTTATTTTTATAAAACCGTCTCATTTTTGTTTGAAATTTGGCACAAAATGTTGAAATCTTTTTGAATAATTGTCAAAAAAATTTATTTATAGTTATATACAGAGTCTATATTACAGACATAATAGCAGTCGAGAAAACGAACTTTTAAATAAAACTTTTTAAAACGTACAACTTATGACCTTAGAAAATTAATTAATTTTAAGAAATCAATCATTTTAGTTAGAAATTGTATATTTTAATAATAAAATTTTCATGAAACGTTTTTTAAAAATACAGTTTTCTTGACGTTAATAACCAAAATATAATTTTTCATCAATCAGTTATTTTTGATAGTTCAAATTGATAAAAATATTTTCAAAAATAATAGTTCAGTTTTCAACAAACAATACAGTGTACAATAAGAAAAAAAGGGTGGTCCGTCAACTGATTTAAGAAAAATAAAAAAAACGACTTTTATATTCATGTTTTTTTGGAACCGATTTGTAGAGCATCATCAAAAAAAGAATGTTAAGAATTATAAAATGAAATAAGATTTCCACAATTTTTTCTCCTATCCTCGAAACTTACGTTCGCTCTCCTTGTAACTTCCTTAATAGAGATGACGAGAGGCCCCCCCTTTTTTTGCTCCTCTTCATTGAATACTATGCAGGTAATGATTTTTTTGTATATTAGAGTTAAATTATCAATCTTTCACTACAAAGAATACATAAAATTATAAAATTTGAAGATGGTATATAATTTTATTATATATTATTTATCTTGGAATTCGTCGGTAGATTTAAGGAGATTAGTCTCAGAACCTTATTTGAGTACCGTGACCAAATCGGGAACCATTCGGAAGAATGATAAGACAAATCAAATCTTTCGATAAAATAAATTCTTGAGTTTTAAAATTTCATGCTTTAAGCATTTTTGCACGTTTCAGAAAGACCTGAGATGTTCAATTTAGAGCCCAAACCAACGTTATTAATTTGATGGTGATTTGATGTTCTGAATTTGAAACTTTAACATTTTATACCGCCGTTTGATTTATTTTTAAACTGTCAATTTTTACATTGTATCTACATTGTATCTATTACGATACTTGCTGGGGCTTTTATGCCACTTTTTTAGCCAAATTTTTTATATAATTTCTTATAACGACTTATCCGATTGAGTTTTTAGATAGCTAAAACTGAACACAAATATTTAGTGAATAATAAACTAAAAAGGGTTCGAATCGGACCATTTTCCTATTTTTTTCTGAGATAACTGAAATTGTTCAATTTGTTAATTATCACTTTTTGTTACAAAAATTAGAAAGTATGGTCTTATTCAGACAATTTTTGTTAATTTACTTGTCTCTGAATATGTGTGCTCAGTTTGAGCTATTTAAGAACTCAATCGGATAAGTCGCTTTCAGATGCCGAATTAAATAAAAAATGTTGGCTGAAAGAGTGGCACAGAAGCCCCAGCAAGTACCGTAATAGATATAATAATGAAATATTCACAGGAGGAAAATGTTATAGCCTCAATGGTCCGTAAATGCGCAATTTAACAAAAGTGCGCATTTGTTCTAAAGCGCGCAACGATATCAATGATATCATCTAAATGATATAATATCTTTGAAATATGTTTTCAAGTTCTTGTGGATTAAGGTAGACCTGACCAAATTTTTATTTGTGCCTACGGTAGCTGATTTTTTGATATTTTCTAGGAAATCATGAATAAAATGATCAACGGGTGCGTATGTGGCTTTTTCCGCAGATCGGCAAATCTTGCCGCCTCCACACCGTTTATTTATGGCCAGCCCATCACAGGCGCCGCGCCGGTTCAAAAGCTTGGTGCAGGATTCACATTTAGGCGCCGTTATGCAACAAAAATTTCACCAGGAAAATCTTCAAAAACGTTAAACCGTTTGTCAAATTGCCTGTCAATTTACATGGGTTTTTCGCAGTGTATTTCAAGAATAATTCCAAGGTTAATAAAAACAAGAAAAAGTAACAAAAATCTTTTAATCGCAAAATGTAAAACTCCGAAGTCTGAGAAAATTTCTAATGTCAATTTGTTACTCATGCTCATTTCAGCTTATTGGATTGTTGGCTAGAGACGGAAACCATATTTTTTTGGAAAATTTTATTTTTTAAAACAGGTCCGATTAGATGATCAGACTTGGCGAAAATAGAAACCATAATAATTTGTGTAATTTTTTGTAATAAAAAAAAGTACGTTTTAATAGACACGGTAAGTTGTTGTTGTCCCAGCTTCTAAACTCGAGTTTATAATAGGTGAAAGTCGAATTTTTGTGATCAACTTTGATTAAAAAATGAAAATTAATTAGCTTAGCTATTTTGAGGCACCGTGCGTAAAAGTTTGTAGAAAATTAATACAGTCCCTGACCCCTTGAAGTGCAAATAATCCCCTTTAACCCCTTGAAATGCCTACTTTTTGGATTTTTTTCATTTCAAGGGGTTAAGAACTGTAATACAAATTTTTCTGAGACTTTGAGGCCTTACAAAGAGTTACTTTGATAGACAAAACAGATGAATTTTAATTGTCCTTGAACAATTTTTCATCGGTTTTTATCTTCCGGTCGTTTTGCCGCATTTTAATTAACATTTTCTTAATTAGACTATTTTAAAAATTAAACAAAAATTCTGGTTCAGTCACAATTATCGCCAAACACTTTTGAAAAGAAGAATAATTGTTATGAACGGACAAAACTAAACAACGTTGCTAATTTAAACACCCAAATTTATAGTTTACCTTCGAAACCATGAAAATAATTGAGCTTTATTTCTCTCACGTTTAGATTGATTTGAAACAGATTTGTAACAGGATTAATAAACACTAAAAATAAATTGATGGAAAAAGGTCCCATTTCCAAAATATCATCGAAAACGATATAATATCGTCGATATTTCCGAAACTTATACGTCAGTTCACGATCAAAAGAGTACTATTTGAAAAATTGATTATCTCAAAAAATAGCATCATTCATAAAAGTAAGTTGTTATAAAACCTTTGCGTGGGCGTTTTCGGCTAGATGGGCACTTTCGACCTATGGCACTGAAAGTATTTATTATAAAAATCAAAAAATTGAGTGGATTTTTCGGCGTTATGAGAATTTTCGGCAATAAAGGGCCAGAAATAAGAATTAAGGGCCCTCGGCCAACATATCGTGAATATTTGAAAAATACCGAATCCGAGCATTTCATTGGTAGGATCTGCTCAAATCTGGCCTATGATCGGCGTATTTTTCAATTCAGGGTTTTGATTGACTGCTCGTTTCCCGCGTTGGATGTCTGAATCATACAGTATGATTCAAATAGTCACGATCTGTCAACCAAGGCCCCTTAATCCACATACGTAAAATTATAAGAATATGAAAAGTTTTTATATTCAAAACACTTAAAAACTTTTCAAGTTACATGAAGATAATTTTGTTATTAAAATAATGTTATTTTCTTTTCATAATAAGTCAGTTTTGAAATCGTTAGATACTTTTTACTAGGACCCAAGCACAGTGATCGGATCACTTACACCTGTTTGATGTTCGTTAACTCGTAGACTTTAGACATGAATCTGTACCCAGACTCGATTTTAGCTAACGCGTTGCCTCACTTTTAAATCGGCCATATTAGCAAAGTTTCATTATCAACATTCATTTTT